>JAMKCH010019075.1:0-94634 GCA_023653785.1 Ophioderma brevispina | reverse complement strand
CAAGCTGTCCCTAGGTTCAAATTAGTCTAAAACAGTTGAGCTATCCTCTCCAAAATTAAGTGCATGCATATTGTAGCCAGCTCCTCTACTGCCGGGAACTTTCACACTGTACTTGGCCAATTTGCCCAAATAAGCCTGTCCCCTGGTCATTACTCATTCACAAAATATCTCGTGAAAGTGTTAGTATTTCATTTGTTTAATCTATACAGTCTGAGCTGGGTTATTTCTTGTTAAAAGAGTAAGTGAACAAGCATTCAGTCAACTACAGTTGTCACAAGGATTTCCATAGCCTACAAATTCCTTGTTATGACTACTGTTCAGCAATGTGGAACATTGTAGGTAGTCTATCAATTAAATAGATCATAAATATTTTAACCACAGTCCATTGCACCGAGATCAACGCTTGTGTTATCTGGGTATTGTACACATAATGGTGCTCTCAAGACCATGGGTCAGATCATCCACTACATGTCAATGGACTAAGAAGTTACCCACTCTGATGGGTGGGCTGTCATCCAATCAAAGTTTTGTTTCTAGTTGCTTAGGAAATGTAAATGGATTTCCTAGTAGGCATATACCATGTTCTTAATTCTTGAAATAATGGGAACCATATGGGCATATGTGGTCCAGTTGATAAGACTCCCGACTCATGATCTGAAGGTTGTGGGTTCGAGCCCCGCTGTGGCCAATGTGTTGTGCACTTGGGCAAGGCACTTTACCTCACTTGCCTCGTCGATTCAAGCGATATTCGTGTAGCTGTTAGGGGGAATATTACAATCTAAGTTCTGATAGGATTGTGCGCTTGGTCGGCTGCCGACCTAGGTGAAGCGAAATGATTGTGACGATTTCCTGATGGCAGCGTGATAATAATAGGCAACAGCGCTTTGTCTACTTGTGTAAAAGGCGCTGTATGAATCTCATTATTATTATTACCAGAGGACTTGTACTGCTACATGAGACAACCACCCAACTCTGTGCATGACTGTGATATTCTGTCAATCATTTGCTTGCTGCACATATGCTAGGGTATTAACTTGCAATGTTGTGCATTTATCCACTCCGACTGTATATCATCTTCGATGAAAAAAAAATAAAAATCCCGATCTCACCAGTGCTACTGAATGCTAGTTAAGCATGAATATCCCCCCTTTTAGGGAGAACGTTAGATAAAAGTTATCCCTTAAATATCCCTTCAGTCCCGGTGTCCATACAGGCCTAACACCCGGACTGACCCGAGTATAGTCCCTTAAAATTTGGGGGTGGGATAATGCCCGAATCTTAGCCGGAGTCGAAAATGTCTTGGCCTACTCGCCACATACAGTTACTTCATGACTTCCAAATTTGGAAGACTCAGACTGTTGAAAAAATGCAGTTTTCCAATAGTACGTTGTTTCTACCCTCATTTTGAAGTAAATTTCATCTTTTGTGATGTAACTAACCATGCATTAATGACTATATTGTAACTTAGTGATTTCTTTTAGCAAAAAAGAACAAAATAGTCGCGAAAACCGAACCAATTTGACATCTGATATTGGCGGCAACCATATTTGATTTGGCAACCTCTATGACCTCCCGACCTAAATATTTTTTTTATTCACAGTATTGTGGATATCATACTCTGAAATCTTCTGTGAATTATCTTTGAAATATTGGGAATTTTTTAAGCAATTTGACTTTTTATGCAACTTTTTAAGCAATTTGAAAACTGTATTTTAGAAATGTCATGATGAAAAACCAGGAAAGTGAAAAAATGAGGAAATTATGTTGCCCTCATTAGGTGCCCTCTGACCCTACACATGACCTTGTTCAAAATATTCTTTTAGTTTCAGAAAACAAACCCACCAAAAAAGTATTTTTGTGCTGAATTTATGAAACTGAATAATTTTCAGTGATTGATTATTTTATATACTGAAATATGGAAAAAAGAATGAAAAATACTGTAGAATCACGTCTGAGTGAACTTCAGTGAAGTAGAAAAGTCTTGAGAGTGTTAAACCAGAAACTGTCTTCTGCTGAATCTTTGACACTGTCACAAATATTTAAAGGTTCCAGACGTCTTTAGAAACATTATTAAGATGCAATATAAGATTAAAAATGGAATTTCGTATTGGAAAATGCATATCATTTAAATTCAAGGCTAAAAGGTTTGCTGTTTGAAGAAATCTTTTCAGTCAGTGTAGGGGCAATTTTTTTGGCATGGGATAATAAACGGATCTTTAGAAATTTTCTGAAATTTTCCTATAACTTGGGGTGGGATTTTACTCGAGCATGGGACTATACTTGGGTCAGTACGGGTCAGTCGGGTCAGTACTCCCAAATTCTCACAAAGGAGTTACTATATCAGAGATTAGCCGAGCATGTCAAGTTACGATATCCTGCCGCTCTTCTGAATACGACGGCGCCTCTCATTTGTTTATCTTCCGGGAGAAAGAGCGCCCAAGTTAATCGATGAGGTATAGTTTACAATACTACACAGATTCGAGATATTAAAATAGTATATTCAATTAATAACAAGATTATAGTATAGTATACAATTGTTTTTCCCTTTCCGTATATAACAGTGAGTACCAGACGTGTACATCTAAAGCCACAACAATAACCAAATCCAAGAAAATAATAGGAGTTTCTCTGAGGATAGCCAAGTACATAATAAACCACAATTTCCGTCAATGTGTTAATAATGAAGACAATAATTAGATACAAGATCTGAGAAGAAATAGTACTTTAGAATATAATTTTCCAGCGTGATTTTGGACTACCGATTTTCTTGCCCCGCGGGTATTTATATAATGTGTCCCCAGATAAAGGGTTCTCGGCGATAGGAGTCGGGTATTTTATTTCAAAGTTAGTTATCACACATGATTCTATACAAGGTATATTAAATAAGAACGAGCTGCGAACTAAAAAGTGTAAAATTCCATAGTTTGGGGAAAACGATCACCATAGACGATCACACATCACATTCAATGTATAGTCCAGGAACTTCAGGATATATGAACGCGATAGGCGGAAATAAATAAGTCATGGCTATTTATATTCAGGATAATTTTCTAATGTTGTGAGAAGCAACATACCAAAAGTCCCCAAGTTTCCCCTTTGTGCTAATTGAGGAATAAGAGGTAAGGTTTATACAGGGTTAAAAAATTAAAATGATTAAATTTAGATAAATCATTGACTATTGTATTCTTCTAGTCTCACTGATTAAGAAAATGTATAGTTTGCCTGAATGGAGAGATTTACGCAACATAATTATACTGAATCAGAGAAGATGATAAAGAATGAGACGGCTCGACCGCTACTTCAAAAGATAATCCGTTCAACTACCTATTCATCTTAATCGCCTAATCGCCTTAAATCCAATCGATTGGATCAAAGACCTGCTCTAGTTGTTGGAGAACATTGAATACACCTGTGATTAAATCCCAGAAATATTCCATTTAACCACTTGTCAATTGGTATTTGCACATAGTCTATATAGCGCGGTAGTGGGTTTTGACCCGGAAAAATTGTTATTGAGCTGATTTTTGCACCAGTTAAGCAGAATGCATCATACAACAACCTATCCAAAATCCCCATTAATCCCTCTTGGGGAAAATTTTTTATCCAAGATGGCCGCCAAATTAGCTATATCTCAGCTTTTAAAGTAGATGTTGATGATTTTAGTGTTTTTGAATATGTTTTGGGGGTCAAAGAATCCAATTATGTACAAATCTAAATCACTGATGACTTCCTTCACGCCAAAATCCAAAGTGGCCGCCATTTTATATAATTAGCTATATCGCATGTTTTTGAATGTTTTGAGGTTCAAAGAATTCAGTTTTTGTTTAAACTTAAATCATTGATGTTTTCCTTAACTCAAAAATCCAAAATGGCCACCAAAATGGCTGCCAATCTGCTGCCATTACATATAATTATCTTCTCACTGACATATACTTTCCTTTGCAGTCTCCTGCAAGGAAGCTCGGTCAAACTGTCGCATATATAGGAGGGTTGTTTAAAAGCAATAATCCCGAAAAGGGATTGTTCTAATTACAATTAGTAGTAATTTAGTTCATCTTTAGTCTATTCGAAAGAATGACTTGGGTGTATGTTATTTGAACTTAATCAGAATACAATTTCCCAAAACTGCACAATGAGAACCAGTACGCCGCTCAATATAATACTCATTCGAAAGAATGGTTGTAAAAGTTTAGTATAATGCAGTTTTCGTATACTGTTCACATAAACGCATGATTAATTATAGGCTTACACACGTACGTCTTGCCAGAAATGGTCGTAGAAACAATAGGCCATATATATATTTCTATTTTTACAACCAAGTACCAGAAATGGAAACTGTAGTGTGAAAGAAATATAAAAGATGAATCCCAGAAATTGGGAGAAATAACATTTGGGTGTGAAAACACCTCAAGGGGACTTCTTATTACATAATTCAGGTTCCATCTTTGTACCCGTCCCTTTTACAAAATTTCTCTTTATTTATTTATATCTATTTATTTATTCACTTATTTATATTTATTCATTTATAATTATTTAGTCATTTTTATTATTCGCTTATATATATATTTATTTAGATATAATTTATTTGTTTGTTTCTTTATTCCTCTTTTTCCTTGTTCTGAAGTTGAGATAAAGGAAATTATGTGTAATGGCAGCCATTTTGAATTTCAACATAAGGAAACATGGATAATTTAGATTTAGACTAAAGTCATCAACACATCTACTTGAGAAGCCAAGATATAGCTAATTATTTGCAATTGCAGCTATTTTGGCGGCCATCTTAGATAAAATTTTTCCCCAAAGGGCATTCATGGGGATTTTGGATATGTTGTTATATGATGTATTCTGCATGTCTGGTGAAAAAAAATCAGCTCAATAACAATTTTGTCCACGAAGTATGGCGTATTTCTTCTTCAGGGACTATACTACGGGAGCTAGCAGACATTTGTAACACATCTCGAGTACAGGGCCCCTTGACAGGGCCCCCTGAAACATGATTATTAAGTGCCGCATTCTAATCGTGCTTTAAGGAGTGGGGGGAGGGCTAAACAAAGATTATGCAGGGATCATTTTTTATAGTTGAAAACTATACCAGGTTATTTTGTCTAACCATAAGGATTCCAAAAAGGTATCGTTTGTACTATCTGCAATCTAAAGTTTGGAGTTATAGGCTAAAAGCAGAGAAATTAATAAAAAATGATCATCTGTAGTGTCGTTATGCTTGCTTAACAAACGGGAAAACAAGCTCCATTGAATGCAATGGACGCTGACCTTAACGCACCCTACATTGTCTTTAAATAGTATATTTTAAGCACTAAAGTCACACAACATTGCTTTGAGACGGGTTGTGCCAATTAGCGACTCTGGGTCACTAGTGACCTGATGAATTCATCAGACTTGTACAGAATAAACTGCAGAATTATGCCAGGTTATTCCGTCCCAAGTCGATTGAAATTCATCAGGGTCAATAGTGACCCGGGTCGATTGTCACAACCCCTTTGAGACAATATATTGAAGATGGCAATCAGATTTGCAGTGGATAAATATAGTACACATATTTAGAAATTGCCCGCCGACTTATTAATATACACTATGAGTTACAATATGCTCACCACCATAGGAAAACCGTTCAGTGGGTTGTTCTTGTACATGATTGACATGAAACGACCTGTGTGATCTGGGATTCAGGTATCATTCCAAAAAACCAGGGGGTGTTTTTTTTTAAAGACATGGTGAATGAAATATACGTGCAAGGGAATTGCGATAGTACTAGGCGCATAGTGATAGGGCACTCACTATCAAATGATAAGCTAATCATCATGGAAAAAATATGACAATTACTTTACCTCTCTA
The DNA here is from genome assembly GCA_023653785.1 of Ophioderma brevispina. Lineage (NCBI taxonomy): Eukaryota > Metazoa > Echinodermata > Ophiuroidea > Amphilepidida > Ophiodermatidae > Ophioderma > Ophioderma brevispina. Next base: position 88,781 of record JAMKCH010019075.1, on the reverse strand, counting down.
AATCTCTAAATCTATCTAAATATACGATATATAACGAGGATAATTAGCATCTTTTTTTACAACTTTCTAAAAAATTGTAAGTAGATTTTATCAGTGGCGGTTTAAGAGTCAGCAGTTGTCAGCAAGCTGCTGACAGGGCCTCCCCTAAAGTATTGCTCTCAGGGGCCCCCTCGGACACCTGTCGCACTAAAGTGCGATTATGCGTTACTTTGGACGATAGAAGGGGCCCGGCCCCACCCGTAAGTGCGGACAGGGCCCTTTTCCTAAATCCGCCACTGAATTTATATACTTACCAGAAGCCCATCACTATTTTGGCAAATTAGCAAACACAGATTGAGTAGGTCCTTTCCTTCCTATGTTCTTGAAAACTGAATTCGTACGTGACCTACACAATAATTGTGAGGAATAACGGAATAAACGACAACCCGGTTAGTCGACCAAGACACCATAACACTTACAGTGCCCAATGGAATAATTTATAATACTGGTGTAAAGGATTTTACACGAGTTACTCTCCGTTCGTGGCTGTGAAAGGGCTGAGGGGCGTAGCCCCCGAAGCCATTCTCAGCCACGAAAGGAGAGTAACATTGGGACGTCACCTATTGCTTTTCGCCTCCATTATTTGCCACGAATGGAGTGGTTTTTGAAATTTAGTTGCTAATCACAAGATAATCAATTACCAATTGAAGCCGGATAATGTATTCAAAGTTTTAGGAATGGTGTGAATTAAGAGTCTCTAAAACGCAATCACATGGACAAAACATGCTTGATTGATACTGTGAAGATTAGGTTCAATATTGATCGCATTTTCAAGTCCCGCATCAGCATTCCGTACTGCAGATTCATGGTACGTAGGTGTTGTGTGGTGATGTTTTGCTGTCACAGTTTGCTACAGAGGGGATATATATGTCCAATTTATATTTGATTATGTCATTGACTCATTACCCTGTTGACAATATAGAGTAGATACTGCTATGAAGGAAGGTAAATTACCGGCTAAATGGTGTGGAACGAGATTCAAGATGGGTGTACTTCAACTATTTACCACGTATATGGTCAAGCAGGACACCTGTGTGTGTGTGTATGTAGTTAATTGCTATACAAAGTGGATAGAAACCAGTTTCTTGGAATAACAAGCTAAATGCACTTGCAAATTGAGGGAGGCCCTTGGGAATCTATTTATTGTATTATGTCTGCTTCGTTCTAAATGAACTAAAACTGGACTGTGGAGATGAATCAAATCCGAATCTGAGGGAGATAGATTTACGGAAGGATGAGGATCTGTAAATAGGCTGGATCCGTAACCCAGATATCCAGTAAATGACGATGCAGAGTCATAATTAGTGGAATATACTGATAGACTAATGGGCACTATATGGGGACAAGATTTCATTGGTATTTGTATTTTTCTCCCTGGATATGCCAAGGAGTAATAGGAACTGGTATAGGGTGAAGGTGCGTGGTCTCGTTGTTTCCTATTAGGCCAAAAATAGTCGGCTTTATGCTCGCCTCCGGTTTGCAATTCGCATTTTACCGACATTCGTTTTTTTAAGAAAGTTTTTTTCAAATTTATTTAATCGTGGCCGACTAAAAATGTTGCGGGAAAGAGTTTCATACGTACCCCCTCTCTTTAAAATTTTACAGGAGACATATTTTTGTATTTTATGACATACATCACGAACACTCTAACCCTAAAACCAAATTTAAAAAAAAAGTGTACATGTACAACAGAAAAACCTGGTGTAGCGCATAGCCTTATTGACGCTTAACGGTGCAACGAGAGATTTTGAGGCACCCAAATATTGTGTCTAATAGTAATTTCATATAGATTAGATTTCTTGCCTTGTATTTCGCTACAAGAAATGCCATTAAAAGATGGGAAAAAAAAAGAGGGGATTTTTTTTAAAATATTTGCTTATATTTCAAGGTAACACATATGGCTTGAATTTATGTATGGGTCCTATACGAAATTAAAGAAATTTCCACAAATTTTTTGTACCAAAGACATTTCTCAGCTTGAATTTTCTTTTATATGGGGAATTTGTTATTGAATGGAAAAGTCCTTATATCAATGCAAAAATCCGTAATGTCGATTTTTAAGAAACATCTATGTGAAATCTATCGAATTGCACCTTTAATTGGCCTATAGAAAAAGCATGCTTTTGTTTTTATGCGTGCACAACAGAAAAAAATCAAAGCATACTAAATTATCATCTTATTACATAAAGGACGGTGTATTCGATTAATTATTCACTTCATTGTGATCGAATTATGTTGATATGCATTTCAATAATGCAAAAACTCGGGATCTATAGAAAAGGCATTTGCTTTGATTTTTCTGTCGTGCACGGACAGAAAAATCAAGATACTAAATTATCATCTTATTACATAAACCGACGGTTTGTGTATTCAGCTTAATTATTCATTTCATGTGTGATCGAATTAGTTGATTGGCATTCAAAATAATGCAAAAATCGGGTGAACAAAATGAGGGCGCTTCTCTCTAGAAAGGTCCTTTGGTCTTTTTAAAATAAAACAAATGAAATTTTAGGTCGCATAATTTCATTATGAACAATACTGAAAATTCATGATATACTTACACAAACTGTTACAGTAGAAAAAAACTATGATTATGATGAAGCTTAAACCAAAATAAACAGGAAACAAAATTAAATACCATATAAAGAAAACGCCAAAAGAACAAAAGAGCAAGCAAGTGTCGGTTAGATTTAACCCATTCAAAAAAACAACTGAACAAAAGTATTCTAGGCCTAAGTACACGAGACAACAAAGGTTGAAGGACTAAATGAAATAAACTTCTAGATTTCAACCATGCATGAAATATAAGATCAATAAGTCAAATTCAAAAAAATTCTCTAACACACGAATTTATATAGTTGAAAAATGTATTGAAATATCCAGTATTACAAAATATACAAAGACGACATGTCTTGTGAGAGTCAGAACTTAAACTAGAAAAAATAAACAACACAACAAACTAAAAAGGAACGAATCAAAAAGAACTGTGGTATGGTAGGATATCGGATTTTAATGTGGATTTATCAAACGCAAAATATATCTACAATGTGCCCATATTGTAATACCTGCTTTGTATGTTTTTCCCATTGTTTTGAGCGAATGGAGCGAATGTATCCAATAACACGCCATTCGTAAAACTCGGCAAAAGCAGTCGCTTTTCTGAGTACGAAATGGTTGTCGTGTTTATGTTACTTTCGCTCCTTTCGTGAAAAATAATGGCGCGAAAAAACCATAGGGTGACGTCACAGATGTGTGTAATGGTATATAATACAAACTTCACTTGATACAAAATTGATTTGTTTCATTGTATGCTATGTTATCGCTCTGGTTTGCAATCTCTTTAGTCTGTCCTGAGCCAACTATCTGGCCCAATAAGGACCTTTACACAAAGAGTCAGGACGGCATTGCCCTGTAAATATCGATAATACCACTTTATTCTATAATCAGGGCATACATTTTAAGATAGGAAAGGGGGTAAATTAACATAATTAGTAATATGTTTAATATCAAAAATCGGGGATGTTATCATTTAAAAAATAATGACATTATATTATAACAACTTTTTAAATTGTATTTGTAGTATAGTAGATTTCAAAAATAAGTGAGACCTCATAAAAGTTTTAGGTCTGTCCATGTTACCGTGGAGGTAAGAGGAAATTATTTTACCGGCCACGGGTTAAACAAGGTTTATGATACTCATACAATATATTGTAGCTTTAAATATGTTGACCTAACACACATTTATTTCACATCTGAGATCGATGGATGTTCCATTCAAGTATCAGGATGAAACTCACCTATCCTCTTCGGGTTCCAAGATGAAACAAGCATTATTTCATTTTAAACGTTGTTATTTGAAACTTTGGACACTGAAAAATACCATTCGTTATCACGCATTGGAGAACTAATGTTTCTTATATCGATGCACACATAAACACCTAAGTTTTTATTTGGTCATCAAAAAAGGAACACTTTGTATTTTAGGAAGATTAGACAAAACGGATTACCATCCTGGCCAACCAACAGCATCAATCATTAACCGACATTGTATAATTGAATAATCAGTTTCCAGTAAGCCGATCTGTACAGGAACTTTGTTACCATGGTCACAATTATGTTTTGTAATGGCAACAAAGGCCTAGTCTCGCAGGACGGAGATTTAAACCCCCAATCAGTATCATACCCGTCCGAATATGCACGGAGTCTCACGTAATTTGAAATCTACTATAGTTGGCAATAAGTAGGCCTAAACTTTTAAGTTTCCCTCCATCCACGGAATCCCATTTAATTTATGCGTGGCGGTCAACATGATGCTGTAAAAGGCAGCCTAAATGGCAAGATTTATTTGAAACACTTCTTTAAAAGATGTGTCATATTTTGGTTTGCACATAAAGACAATGTTTATAATTATGCCCGGGATTTATGCATGTTTCTTCTTCAAAAGGTTGTCACCGATGTTTGTTTCTTCATATGGTATGTTTCATTTGTTTCCTATTGATGTTTATGAGTGATGAAAGTGTAGAAATGTGTATAGGGCATCAATAATAAATTGGGACTTCATTTTGTGGGGTTAAATACCATCGCGTTCCTTTTGCATTCCATAAATAATCCGATTTCCTTCTGGACATTGGTTTGTTTCCATGAAGGCGTTCATTTTAATATGAATCCGTCGACAAAGCGCAAAATCAACCACTTGAAATTAAAGTAGATGTGAGTAAGCATTTTAGTGGCATTATTGTTTGGCCCCTAAAATCGTACTGGAGTACTTTTTTGTAAATTTTAATTTCAGCAATGCTAATGTAATTATGTTCTCCTAATATGAGCCAAATTTTATGGAAAAAGTCATTTGGGAAAGTGCTTTTTTGTTTTTGTTTGGTTTTGTTTTTTTTTGCGGTAGAATTTTGTGCGCGTCATAAAAATCGGTTTTAAACCACCATTTTGAATCCGTACAATCGATTTTATTTTTTCTAGTTATGTGGTCGTGTTGATGTACCAATGTTTTAGTAAAAAAAATCCAACAGCAAAGTGTGCGTATGTGTGTGGGGTTTTTTTTGGGGGGAGGACCACATGAGCCCCCGTTTTACACCAATGGGAGTAGTGCACAATACCTTATACAGCGAGTTCCAATAAAAACGCAACACGTTGTTCTAGCTGCCATAGGTTCTGAACAAAAATCATGTGACTATGTGTTATCAAAGTTATTTATTGCAGGGTAAGAAGTGCGTGATAGCTAATTCCCTGAAAATGTCATATATAGCAATAAGAGTCGGTACTTCTGTGCAGATAAAACATGGTAAAGCATGGTTACTTTTCAACTCATGATTTCTGATTCAAAAAATCGAACACACACAAGTTGACCTGTAGACACCACAAAATGAGAGGCTGTTTGCCATTGTGGTTTATTGAAAAAAATGCAGTCACGTGGCAATTAAAATTCAAATACACACTGCTGGAAACCCAGAGATATTACGTTGAATAACAAGAAAATTGTCGTGCGGGTGAGGTTTCTCACAACTACGCTTGCATATTCAACTGAAAATATTTTTAAAAGAATTCTATATCCAATAGTGGAAAACGCAGTGGGCTTGGGCCTATCAGCGATTTCTTCAAAATGTAAACCAATCGCGCCCACTATTTTTCATCAAAGTGAATATTTGCACTGATGTATTGGGAATGGTTGTAGCAAAAACCCTCTAATTGTATAAGCGTAACAGGTCGTATTTGTCAAGAAATGATGATATTTATGCATTGTGTACTAGTAAAGGTTGGGATCCGACCTATTTTCAGATCTAGAAACAGTCGTAAATGCCATCTTCAAGACCGCTTTAAAAGCTGACTCAGAGATTACTTGTCCGTATGCTAATCAGAAATAGGTAAGCTCATGCTTCATATACACAATCACAGCTTTGTTATAAATCCGGAATTTTTGTTTTACACAGTATCCTATGGCACTGTTATCCATACTTATATAAATGTTTACTGCATGAAATCGAAAAATCCGATTCGTCCCAAACTTTGGAATTGGGCATTTTAGGTGACTATCTTTAGTTCTAGTAGACTATTTTTAATTATTACACACAAAAATTGTATTTCAAAATATCTGAGGCAGGCTTTAAAATGCTTTAGTGGTTGTAAACTGTACAACGTAATATAAGTTGTTGATATGACCTAACACTAGCAACTTAACGACACAATGAGCATTTTTTTCATGTTAGCTGGTATAGCTAACATATCTTATATCTCAAAATGACAGAATATCGTTCTATCTATCTATCTGGGCTATGTCAATCCAATGCTGAATGTAGCCCTCCTCATGTTCTTTCCAAGCAAACCTATCTTCTGCTAGTCTCGCCCATGTTCTAGCAATGTATGCCGTAATATCATCTCTCCACCTCCTCTTTTGCCTCCCTCTCCTCCTTTTTCCCATCCTTGGCTGCCAATCCAACGTTCTTTTCGTCCATCTGTTGTCATTTCTACGGGCAACATGCCCAGCTCATCTCCACTTTAATTGTTTTACTTTCAATAAAACATCTGTAATTCCAGTCTGATGTCTGATGGTTGTACATCTGACTATTTTCAGGTCTAGAAAATCGTTAGGACCTTGTAATTCTCAGCTCACGATTTGACGTCCCGTTACATGCAAAAAAGTGCCCACCAGGTTATGGGTAGGATACAGGACAATCTTTAAGTGATTGATGGGGTGACAATTACATTCAACCCCCTTTTCGAGAGAGAAGTACTAACATGCCAAGTATGACATCAGAATGTGACAAATACTTGATCGTTGTAACAATGGACGGCTACGAAAAGATGTGCTCTCGATAACCGACCAACGAATCTAAATCTGTGTTTGACCCACATTAGAGGCCTAAAAACAAACAAGGAACACGTTGGACAACTGGAGGCTAGGATTGCTAGTACTCCACCTGAGACAAACCTGACATCATCCTCATAACCGTATCAAAATTCTTCTGTTCCTAAAGATCCTCAAATCCTTCTGGGTACCTACACTTGCATGGGGAAAGATCGTTATGATAATAAGGGGTAGGGTGGATGCATTGTCTAAGATTGAACTGCCTATTGTCAAAGAATACAGCCTGAACTATTCACAATCCAAACAAAGAGTGGTCCCATACTACTATCACTTGCCTACTGTCCTCCAACGAAAGCGATAGCAGTAATAGCCTGTCATGATAAACACCCAGATCATCTCATTACTAAAACCAATGCTAACATCTGTATCATGACTGGCGATTTTACCTGCCACCATGGCGAATCGTTGGACAGCATATCTCAAACTGATGCCGAAGGCAGGGCCGCATTTGACCAATCTGTTGCACTCACGATCTGACCCATATTTTTTCTGGAGCCACTCAGTAACTGGATCTCATCATCTCCGATGCTCAAAATCTGCTTTCTCCGGTCTTCATTGATCACAGCTTTGGAACATCAGACCAGTACCTTGCAAAAATAACACTCCAAGCATCTCCGTTGTCTGATGTGACTCCACCAAGACAAGCCTGGCTGAACAAAAAAACTGACTGGAATTTACTGGGGAACTATCTTGCAGCAACTGCATGGAATGGTCTACTTATAAGAGACTGCCCAGATAAATCATATGAGAATGTAGTGTCTGGCCACGGAAGGTAAAGAAACAACTGTTTGAACTAGATGGCATCCAAGCCATTGTTTTGAGAAATGATGTACCAAAACTGGTGGTTTCACTGGTACGTCCATTCCAGCTTTAGTTTGGTAAAGGCCACATTCCAGGGATGTGGAAAATAGCTGAAGTCATCCCAAGTTATAAGAAGGGTAACAAGCATTCGCCTGGTAACTACGGATCGATCTTCTTGCTGTCTATAATATCCAAGGTAGTTTGGAGACTGAGCTACGAAAAAATGTGGGGCCATCTTGATACCCATTCTTTGATATCAAACAAACAGTTCGGCTTTAAGTTTGGCCACTCTACATCTGATGCCCTGACCTATGTTTCCCAATGCATCACCGAGGCCATCAATGTCAGAGAAGAAGCAAGAATTGTCTGTCTCGATATCAGCAAAGCATTTGACAGAGTGTGGCATCGTGTTCTAATGGCCAAGCTTTCTGCCTTAGGATTCTCCGATAAGTTACTGATTTGACCATCATAAATTTAAAAGAGGACAGAATCCCAGCTGCGGCCTCTCTCAACAATGATTGGCATGAAATCGAGTCTTGGGCAACTTTACGGAATGTACTATTTGGTGCTGCCAAGTGTAAAACTGTAACAATGTCAAACAAGAAAGCTGCTGCAACTGGTCATCCAATAAGGACTTGTCCTGGATTTCTGTGATTACCAAAAATGGCTAAAACTGGCAGTGAGCGACTAAGTTTGCTCCGTCGAGCTGCACCCTATCTTGAGACAACTCAAAGGGCTGTTATGTTGAAATTCAAAAGTCCAACTAGGTCTTCCATAGTATATAATTCCTCCCATTCTCTGTAAGCTAATTAAACGCCATTCCTGTTCATGTAGCATCAAACCAGGACTTGCAGAGCTTCAAAGGGGGGGGGGGGGTTAATCGCTATCTTGGGGTCAATCCGAAAGTGTTAATATTTAAATAACTGCTGTTAATGCCTTCATTAGCCTTGACACACACACACACACATAAAGGAAACAAGAAGACCGTGGCCACAAAATATATATTTCAGAACCTTTCAAAATTTCGATATAAGCTCGTCCCATAAAAGGGAAACCTAGGACCATTAGAACTTTTTATAATAACTCTTTTCAAGAAGATCTCAATAGCACAAAATGGAATTCTGTTTTGCAGGCAAATGACCCGGATGCAGCTTGGTGTTTATTTAAAGAGAAATTTATTGCGATTTGCGACAAACATGCCCCGTTTATTGAAGTTCGTATCAAAGGTAACCAGCCCCCCCCCCCTTTAATGATGAGTTGTCGTCTCTATCAAAGCATCATGACTAATATACAGGTAGAGCAATAAAATCCAAAAGTGCTAAAGACTGGGATATATATCGCAGTGTTAGAAATCAAGTCAACAACACGATAAATGTGGCAAAGTTTTACTATACCAACACTATTGAAAGGAACAAGCACGATATAGTAAGATATTATGGAAAACAATCGTCTGCCAACAAAAATCAAAGATAATGTTAAAGAAATCACTGTGAAATAGGCTAAAAACTTGCCCGTGAGTTTCACAACGACACTAGTTGTCAGATTTTTTAGCTATGAGGGCAAACCCTTAAAGTTTGTTGATATTGAGATTGATTATGTTCCCAAGCAATTAACAACTCTTGATGTTAACGAAGGCACTGGCATTGGTGGTCTGAGTTCACGGTTGCTTAGGGCAGGTGCTAATCAGATTGCATAACCTTGAACCCATATCATGAATCATTCTTTATCCACTGCCATTTTACCCACTGAATGGAAATTAATAATGGTTACCCATACTTTAAGGATGGTTCAGAAACTGACTGTGGCAATTACAGGCCAATATCAGTGTTACCCGTGATCTCTAGAATCCTTGAGGGCCATTCACAAACAGGTCTATGATCATTTACAAACAAATGCACTTCAGTGTAAAAACCAATCAGGCTTTGGCGAGCAGCATTCCACCGATGTAACTGATTACCTACTCCATAATATGGATAATGGGGATATTACCGGCGCTGTATTATTAGATTTAAAAAAGGCGTTTGACACTGTTAACCATCAGGTGCTTCTTAATTAAAACATCATGGGGCCATAGGTAATGAATGGAATTGCTTTCTTAGTAACCGCCAACAATCGATTTTTTTTTTTATTTGAGGCAGTAAAGAATATATAAATTTTCAAAGAAAGTCCCTTTGATTTGCTGCGTGACATTTGACGACCTTCAGGCAGACTATCTACCCACTTATGGTGTACCCTGCATTTACGCTGGCGACTTTAACAGTCATAGCATTACCTGGGGTTACAGGAATACCAACAACTTTTGCACGACCCCAAGCAACCAGACAGTTTCTACTCTGGAAGTTGGAATACAACTACAAATCCCGACATTGGTTTCTCTGTTCACCGTACTGTTCTCGACCGTTGTCCCAAGACAGACCATCACCGATCGCCCACGAGAACCTATTGCTAAGCCTGTACCAAGAAAGCCAACGAAAAGGCAGACTGGGACCAATTTAAGAACCTGGTGGATTCAGAAGTGCCCAACCTCCAGACACCAACCTCCTCCAACCTGGACAATTCTTACACAGCACTGTGTAAACTCTTTATTAATATAGTGTAGCGGCCCTGTGTCAGCGCCCCGGAGGACTCGCGGGTAAGTTGCAAGGGGCAGAACCTTGCGTTCCTTCTGAATGACGCACGTGTCTCGGTAAATCAGTTTCTCAAGTATTTTATTACAACCAGCCTTCGCCTTGTCGTCACAACGTCAACTACATCACAACGTCAAGTACCCGCTCCAAAATGTAAAGAGATCTTCAAAACGACAGCAATTCGCAATGCGTGTACGCACCTGTAGACTGACAGGATACAGCAGACTGACTGTTTCCCGCTACATCACATCAGGTGATAGAACATGCATCGAAAACCTGAATCACGCAGTGGACCGTTGCGCTAATTGGGCAATTACATGAACTCCGTGGCGGTCTTCGCGCGGATTGGCAACAGGTACCGTCTGACCTTTCCAAAGAGATCACGATTTTTATGACATGACTATGCATAATTAGTACTGACGTAATGGAAATTAAATTGTACCATTTGGGACATTATTTGTGACAAAATAATACACTGAGAAAATACATGTTAACTTCCAATCCCGTTTCAATAGCAAAGAAGACCATCCAACGTGGCTGTCATCGCAGTTATATCCCATCCTGGGATGAGGAATGTGATACACTTTACAATGATTTCCTGAATTCTGAACCCGAGGAAGAAGCGTCATCCAAGGCTTCAGATCTGATAAACTGCTTGGACAGGAAACGCCGTCAGCGCTGGGAGGAGATGGTCCAAGGAATCGACTTCACTCACTCCAGCAGAATTTCCAAACCATCGAAATTCCAGTGACTGCCAACTCATTTGCTGAGCAACTCAAATGGTCGTTTCAAGGACATTGATAAGGATCACACTCGCTCTGTCAAAAAAGACATCACCAAACTTTGTCGAGCCCCCGGCGTGGAAGGGTATCGCAAGTCATAAAGGCCATAACGTATTGTCGCAACGCGTTGCGAGAAAGTAGCAACACGTTGCGACATTTCAGCAACGCGTTGCGGTGTTGGCCAATCAAAATCATGAATTTCTATGACGTATTTCAAAAACTAGACCCACAACGCGTTGTAAACCTTCACAACGCGTTGCGAGCTTCACAACGCGTTGCAAGCTTCACAACGCGTTGCGAAGGTTCACAAGCCATAAGGGCCATAACGTAGTGCCTTTCTCACAACGCGTTGCGAAATTTAGGATCAAAATCATGTGACGTATTTCAAAAATATAAATCTCACAACGCGTTGCGACCTTTACATCGCGTTGCAAACCTTCACAAGGCGTTGTGGCCCTTATTGCCTTCACAACGCGTTGTGAAGTTTACAACGTGTTGCTAAGCTCGAAACTCGTTGTGAAGCTCGAAACGCGTTGTGAAGGCTTGCAACGCGTTGTGAAGGCCATAAGGGTCATAACGTATTGCCGCAACGCGTTGCGGATCTATTTTTTGAAATACGTCACAGAAATGCATGATTTTGATTGGCCAACGCCGCAACGCGTTGCCGAAATATCGCAACGCGTTGCTACTTTCTCATAACGCATTTCGGCAATATGTTATGACCCTTATGGCCTGTGGACATTCGCAACGCATTGTAAAGCTCGCAACGCATTGTGAATCTCGCAACGAGTTGTGAAGGCTTGCAGATAGATACTTTGCAACGCTTTTTGAAATACGTCACAGAAATTAATCATTTTAATTGGCCGACACCGCAACGAGTTGTGAAATTTCGGCAACGCGTACAACACCGTGTGGCACCAGGGCCTGACACTCAAGCTTCTCAGGACCATCCCGGATCGTCACCTTGTACAATATGTAACATGCTTACAAACCGTAGCTTTATTCTCAAAACCAGCGATGGGCAGAGTAGTCGTCTGCGTCGTCTGAGGAACGGAGTATCACAAGGATCTGTACTAGCTCCCATGCTGTTAACTTGTATATCAGCGATTTACCGCAAACAACATCTAGATAATATGACGATCCAGACGATCTTGCCCTTCTCCACTCGGACAGCAGCTGGACAGAAGTAGAAAGTACACTTACTGCAGATATGACCCTACTTGAAGCATATATCAAGACCTAAGCTGAGCGAAGCCAAGACCATCGCTACTGCCTTCCACCTTAACACCAAAGAGGCTCTTCGCCAGCTTCAAATCAACCTCAATGAAGCACCTCTGCCATACAATCCTACACCAACCTATCTGGGAGTGAAGCTTGACCGGCAGCTTACTTACCGGCAGCACCTTGAGTCCGTATGCGCCAAGATATCTTCGAGGAATAACCTCCTGTGCCGACTTGCTGGATCCTCACGGGGTGCCAGCCCAACGACTCTACGCACCACCGCCTTGGCTCTGGTCTACAGCGCTGCTGAATATGCCACCCAGCATGGTGCAACAGCTCTCACACAAAGAATCTGGACAAAGTACTCAACGAGATCTTGAGAACCATTACTGGTTGCCTCCGTGCTACTTCATCTGAGTTTCTACCAGTGCTTTCAGACATTGCACCTGCAGTGCTTCGGAGAGAACACCACACGCACAATCTAGCGAATACGGCTCTGCTGGACAACATAACACTGACAAAAAGAATCACACCAGCTCGGCAGACAGAGACTGTGCTCTCGTCAACCTTTACTCTGTTAAACTCTCCAGCTCCCCATTCAACATCTTACAGACATGGAATACTGCCTGGCTAGATACTTCAAGACCAGATCAACTCACTTACACCTATGACAGAACTACCACCTGGTAGCAATCTTCCACGCAAAGAATGGGTCACCTTAAACAGAATTCGCACAGGAGTCTGTCGCTTCAACAGCAATATGCACCGATGGGGGCTGCGGCCATCGACAGCCTACCAATGTGGTTCTCCATCACAGACTGCGGATCACATTCTCAATGAGTGCCCTACCTTTCGTCCACCGGTGGACATAGACTTCTCACACCCCAACCAATCAACAGTGAGCTGGCTCCACCGTGTACAGCTTAATTTAGCTGCTGCCTCATACGCAGACTTAGCTCGCTTTGAGTGAAATTTTGGCTGCTGTATCGGTTATAGCATTTCTCTTTCCTTTAGGCATTTGTTGACTGATGTATTGCAGAAACCTCTGCTCCCTACTTCTATTGGAAAGTAGTACGTAGACCATCCTCTGCTTTCACAGTCAGCCACTAGATCTTGGTATTTGCACTTCTTCTTGCATATGCATTAGATATATATGTTCTCCTCCGTAGGGACCGTCAGCTCTATGATGATCACTGTCTTTGTTTTGGTAGAAAAATGCTGATATCTGGTCTTTTAGCTGTCTCAGTGATTTCTGGAGGGAACACCATTTGTTTGTGTTCCTCATCCATCAACATCCATGACATCGTTTCTTAAGTATACCCGTATCATGACTAGAACTCAGCGCAGGCCTTTTCTAAGGTCTGCCTTGACTATAGCATCATTGAATGTGGAGGGTTTTTCCAATGCAAAAAAATAACATCATTGCTGATTTGTGTAACAATCTCCAATGCGATGTCCTATGTCTGCAGGAAACCCACAGAGGAATCGATAACCACCGCCCAACCATACCAGGAATGGTCCTTGCCATCGAGAAACCACATCGACAATATGGAAGTGCTATATATGTGAGAACAGGCACCTCAGTAGAAGCAACCTCAATGTCTGATGACAACAACATCGAAGTCCTCCCCATTGTGCTTAGCTCTGTCATAGTTACATCCGTCTACAAACCTCCATCAGTAGACTTCAAGCACCCTCAACTCAGCCTTGGGAATTCCACCAAACCTCACTTCTTCATTGGCGATTTCAACAGCCACGGTACCCAATGGGGCTACAATGAAACTAACAAAGACGGACAAGCTGTCCAAGAATGGATAGACAGTCAACATCTACGTATCCTTCACGACTCTAAGCTACCGCCATCATTTCATAGCGCCCGTTGGAAGAGAGGTTACAACCCTGATCTAGCTATTGTTAGTAAAAACATCTCTAACCTGTGTAGCAGGATTGCTCTGGATCCTGTTCTACTAACTCAACATGGACCAATCGGTATCCAAGTCAACACTGCAGTAAGACCAAACAAAGTGCCTTTTAAGCGTCGCTTTAACTACAGGAAAGCAGACTGGCAAGGACTCAAGAACGTGAATAGGATTGCTTCCAAACCCCCATAACTATATTAGCAAATTTGCCCAACTTGTGAACACGACTGCCCGGAGATTCATACCCATAGGTTGTAGGACAGGAATCGATACCAGGCCTTTCCAATGAATGTGCTAGAGAATATCAAGAGTATATCACCATGTTTGAAGCTGATCCTTTTTCGGCTGAAACAACTGCTAAAGGTGAGGAAGTTTCGGAGAGGATCTGCCAGGAAAAGTTCAAAACCTGGCATACTTTAATTGAATCCACCGATATGACCCATAACAGCAAGAAAGCATGGTCTACCATCCGAAAGCTCCGAGGGGATCCAACAGAACCTCCACAGCAGCCAAATGTCACACCCAACCAAGTTGCCCACCAACTGCTTTTAAATGGCAAGTGCAGCAACAAGCCCAAGGAGATCAAACTAGACCATAAGAGGTTTAGTGGCAACCCTGGTTTCACTCGCCCCTTCAACATGGACGAATTGGAATCCGGTATTGCTAAACTTCAACCAGGAAAAGCAGTAGGCCTTGAAACCCAATTCACATAGCAGGAACCTGTTATAACTGGTAGATGCTATTCAGCAGGTACCTGTTTTAACTGACTCTATGTATACACTCCATACAGTGCTATACAGCAGGTACCAGTGGAACGGGTTACTGTTCCTTAACGTATTGTACACGCGAAATTTCCAACCCTGGACTTAGTAATGTTTCTCTTTACTCTAAAATAATATTGAAATACATTTATTTTAAAATGGCCATGGTTAGATTCGAACCTGTGATACCAGCATTATAAATCGATGCTCTTATCCACTACACTAGCGAGGGAGGATGGGGGAGGTTATTGATTTTAATCCTACATAAGCTTTACGGAAAAAAGCGATAATACTATTGTGATATGATAGCACTGTATGCAATGTATACATTGAGTCAGTTATAACAGGTACCTGCTGTATAGCAATAGCATTTAGCAGTTATAACAGGTTCCTGCTATATGAATTGGGTGGCCTTGACAACATCTCAACTGAGCAGCTAAAAAACCTCGGCCCAGTAGCAAAGGAATGGCTTCTTGAGCTCTCAATTGCTGCCTTATTTCCCACAGGTTCCCAAAGATCTGGAGGAAAGCACATGTTATGGCATTCCTAAAGCCTGGGAAAGATCCATCCAATCCCAAGAGCTACAGACCAATATCACTCCTCAGCCATACCTACAAGCTCTCTGGACGTCTCTTGCTCAATCGTATCGCACCTATGATAGACGAACACCTCATACCAGAACAAGAAGGTTTCCGGCCAGGCAAATCAACAATTAACAAGCCAAGTACTCAACCTAACTCAACACATTGAGGATGGTTTCGAGAAGGGTAACCGGAATTGTGTTCGGCGACCTACCAGCAGCCTACAACACTGTTAATCACAGGTGCCTACTCCATAAGATTCTGGAAATTACCAAGGACATCCGCTTGACTGAGCTTATCCGATGATTGCTGGCAAACAGGATGTTCTTTGTTCAGCTAGGAGCGAAGGGGAGCCGATGGCGTAGCCTCAGGAATGGTCTAACGCAAGGGAGTGTGCTTGCACCTATCCTGTTCAACATCTACACCAATGACCAACCTAGGAGTGCAGGAACCTGTCGTTTTATTTATGCAGACGACCTTGGAATTAGCGCACAAGATGCTGACTTCACAGTTGTTGAAGAGAGACTTTCTAAAGCTTTGGATGAACTCACTCCTTATTATGAGGAAAACCACCTACCTGCAAATCCATCTAAGACACAGGTGTGTGCTTTCCATCTACGCAACCGTTGAGCCAAACGGTCCGGCTATTAAAGTTACCTGGTCTGGAACACCCCTGGAGCACTGTAATAGCCCTGTCTACCTAGGAGTTACTTGGACGACTCTCTCTTATAAGACCCACATCGAGAAGACGAAGAGTAAAGTATGTTCACGCAATAACATCTTAAACAAACTCACTGGCACAAAAAGGGGTGCTCGCCCACATACCCTAAGATCGACGGCATTTGCCCTGTGCTACTCATGTGCAGAGTATGCTTGCCCTGTGTGGGAAAGATCAACCCATGCCAAGAAGCTTGATTCAGCGTTAAATGCCTCCTGCCGGCTTATCACAGGATGCCTCCGTCCAACGAAAAACGTATACATCCTAGCAGGAATTGCTCCACCAGACATCCGTCGTAGCGTAGCGAGCATGCAAGAGCGTAGCTGCCAAGTATCTAATGTGAAGCACCCTAAGTCTGGACAGATACCCGCTGCCAACCGCCTTAAATCCAGAGAGAGTTCCTTAAGCAAAGTCCAACCTCTTGAAACAGTCTCTAAGGAGCTCAAGAGAGTCCCCTTGTGGAACGAAAGACTGGCCATCAACCAAGTAACATCTATTGGCATTGAACCTGGTGAGCATCTCCCACCTGCAGCTGACTCCTCATGGGCTGAATGGCGATGCCTCAACAGATTGAGAACCAGAATTGGTCGATCTAAGGTTTCCTTCAGGAATATTAGGTCATCGGCCTTCTTCAGAATGTTGGTTGGCTCTGTCTTAGGTATTGGTAAGACTGGATTTCAAAAAGGTTGTACCATCAGCTATTGTAGAGATGGAGTTCATATTCTCAGGTGCGATGTTTTTTTTTTCTGATTTGCCTCTACGACGTACGGTGCCAGACCTGTAGAGATTGCTTTCAGTGTTTGGTCATGGCGCCAGTTGTATCTTCCGCTTTGTAATGAGTAGCTACAACCATTGAGGATGTGGAACAGTGTACATTGGCGATCATGACAAAATTGGCAGAGTCCAAGATTGGTCTTGCCCCACAGCCTCAGAGTGGCAGGGGATGGAAGTTGATGTGGAAAGACAGCAGCTCTGGCGTCCAGGCATACAAAGTTTCTTCCAGGAGGTGTCGACCTGCATGACAGACTCCCAGTTCAACCACTGCCCTTGTTTCGCACATCCGTAAAGGTAGACCAACATGTCTTCTCATCTACATCGTTTGTTTTTCTGGTGAGGCATTCCTTTGTTCTTGATGACTCATGTCTTTGATCAGCTTTTGGTTCGTTTTGTATCCAAGACCGGTGTAGAAGTAATTATAGTCCGGCATACTCATAGTCCGGGAGCAATGGTGAACAATAGGGCAATCGATTCAGTTGACTCTTCACGCAACATTAGTTTCAAGCTTTATTCCGTTATCGTCTATGGAGCCCCGGACTGTGGCTCCCGCCGGACTATATCTGCTTTCACACCGGCGCTATCCGTCTGACCTCTAGCCATTTCATTAAGAATTAGATGCCGTTCGTTCTGTTCTAATTCTTTTATAACATTCCACCTAGCTTTCGTCTTTTTACTTTCCATGCATTTTCTGTAGAGTCTGTGTACTTCCATCTGTAGAGTACTTGTTTAGATGGTACTTAGTTACTTGCATACATTTGACTGATGTGGTTAGCCTTTCCAGTGTTTCCTGCTCCTGTACAGATTGCTGGTGGTGGTAGTACATCTGCTTATACCTGCCCATTGCTTCGGGTAATTGGTGTTGGTGCAAGTAGCTTCCAGGCTTTTGACGTAGGAAATTGGGAAGTAATAGATGGTGAACTCCTACGTCAGTTTGGGTACAATATCATTATTGTATATCCATAGCTTCATAGGCCCGCTCAGTTGACTTGAATCGTCAGTTTGAAGCATTCCTGTCAGCTTTGTGCATACCATGTCTCTGCATGTTATTGACTGTGGATATAAGCAATTTACTGTCCGTCTAGTTCTAGGCCGGGGTCGTATGCCACATATGGCGTTTTGTGTCCTTGTCGCTTTTGTTCTAGTAGAAGACCAGCCTGTAGATCCCGTGACCAAACTCTGGAGACAAAGCTTTGAAGGTGTCTTGGGGTTCCCTGATCGATATTGAAGGTTTTTGACTTGGGCTTGCCGCTTCAATGTTCCGGCATTTTTGGGAAGGGGAAAACAAAGTTAACACGGGGGTAAAAACTGAGAACTGTCGCAATTGAATAAATATGCATGTCAAATTACTCGCCTTGTCATACGGAATCTAAAAAGGTATAGTTTGTTATAGATCCGACTTCAAATGAGGACGCTATGGCCGAAAATGTCTAAAGGTCAATGCACTTTCAGTCAAGGTCAAATTGTTAATATAAACCGATTTTAAAGATGTAAGTGTCTAATTATATGTTTTTGTGTATGACAAATTCAATTTTGCAACTTTTAATAGTTCAAATGTTAGTCTTGACCTTGAAATGCAAAATAGCGGCTATTTCAGGCCATTTAGACATTTTTGGCCATATCGTCCTCATTTGAAGTCGGATCTTAACAAACTATACATTTTTAGATTCCGTGTGATAAGGCGAGTAATTTGACATGCATATTAATTCAATTGCGACAGTTCTCAATTTTTACCCCCGTGTTAACTTTGTTTGCCCCTTCCCCAAAATGCCGGAACATTGAAGCGGCAAGCCCAAATCAAAAACCTTCAATATCGATCAGGGAACCCCAAGACACCTTCAAATCTTTGTCTCCAGAGTTTGGTCACGGGATCTACAGGCTGGTCTTCTACTATTCTGCGTTGGGGACAAATCTCTTCATGGTATGAGAATTGCATTTCTTGGTTTGGCTTTCATGGTCCGTGTCCACTTTAGGAAGTTGTTCACTGTATTTACAAGTTCTTGGCATCTTTCTGGACTCCTAGCTACGAGGGTCAGGTCATCTGCGTATGCTTTGGCAAATGATATGATGTCAGATCCACTCATGCAGTACCCGAGGTGTTTGGACTGGTCTTGGAGATCAAGATACAGATTGAAGACGGCCATAAACAGAATGCAGGAGAGTTGACATCCTTGAAAGACTCCTATCATGCACTTTATCCAGTCAGTTGTCCATTCAGTTGTTTTGACACATATGAACAGCTCATCATAGTATTTAAACATGATCTTCCTAATGTGGTCTGGAACATGATGCCACTCTAAAGCAAACTGTACAAGGTTGTGTGGTACAGTAGCGTATTCATTTTGCAGGTCCAGCCATGTTGTCACAATTGGTTTGCCATTCTTTTTGGCATCTCGGAGTATTTCAGTTAGTGCTTGTATGTGTTCCACACATCTTGATTTTCTCCATGAAACCCTTCTGAATGGATTGGTCGATATAGTTTTCTATCAGGTAGTTGCGGTTCTTTGAGCGAGAATGCCCATTCCGAGGTTACCACTAGAATTCTTCAGTGTGATGGGCCTGAAGCAGGAGGGATCACTAGTGTTCTCCTCTTTGGATATAAGGATGGTTTCTACCGTTCTCCAGCTCACATGTATTGCGGCGGTCGTGATATGTTAATTCCTCATAGCTAATATAAATCCCCATTTAATTTTGATCCTATGGCTATTTTAACTCTAAAAGCTAAACTTGCATAGGGTTTCAAACGTCAGTTTGATTTTGAAATTCATTGAGAATGGATCATATTATCAAAGGAGCTGAAATTATTTTAATCACAATTGGAATGAACAATGATGGGACGATTACTTTACTTGGCGATTGGCGTGCGCAATACCGGATTTTGACCCAAGATCAAGTGTTACGCATGCTCACGCGCAGAAATCGCTCGCTGCGACTGGAAGTATATCATGGGCTTAAGAAATTAAAGTTTCCATGAACCAATAAGGACAACTTTATTTGACTGTGTGTAAACTGAGTCTCTCTATAAAGTATACTATTCTGAGACTCTACTTTCTGGCAGGAAAACCATTATTTTGACCACTCGGATTCACTTCTCTCCACAACATGATGGCAGCGGTGACAGATGTATTAAAAGGGGAAAATTCCTTTACCTATCATAAGTTGTTTAAAAGTGGTGTTGGAAGCTTATAAAATTTACAATTAAAGATTTTCATATTTTGGTAATATTGTATGAAATTACTTATTGTATTAGAAGTAGGTATATTATGAACTCTCAAGTGATAACCGTTCTAAAATTTTCTACGTATTTATTATGCCTCAGAAAAATTGTCAACATACACTTGATAAACATATTGCTTTGTACTTTAAAATCCATATGGTATATTGTTCTTAGGATTTGAACCAGTAGACCAAAAACGTGCTAAAACTAAAGGTGAATTTCGTGATCCTAGCACATTTATATTTGTATATGATTCACTGTATAGCCACAAGAAAAGGTTATTTCCAAAATTTCAGTTGATTGTGATGTTGCGTTGTGATATTATGAGCGAATTAGTTGTATCACGTTGTCCCATAGGCCACCGTGTTGTAATTCATGTCCGTTTACGATTTTCTTCTCAAGTAGATCGAATTTGCACGTATGATTAGGCACACATACTATACTTGGGCCAACGCTTCAGCTGATATAAAATATCAATTTCTTTGAGGCAAGTTGGGGCATGAGGCTGTGGATCACGAAATGCCCCTTTAATTGCACTTTTTTTTGTTATTGATTAAAGTGCGAAATTGACCGGGAAAACCTATATTAAATCACACCTGAAGTGAATAAAAGCTAATAAACCGAGAACGCATTTTTAAAGGGGTGACTTCCTGTCGTGCACGGCAATGCAATCATGCTTCCGTATGGTAATACACCCGACGATATGACACCGTGCGGCATTAGGGTTTGACACTAAAGCTTTTCAGGACCATGCCGGTGTGGCAGGAGATATAGTCCTCCGGGCTCACAGTACGGTAACAATGGTGAACAATAGGACAATCGATTCAGTTGACTCTTTACGCAACATTTGTTTCACGCTTTATTCCGTTGTCTTCTATGGAGCCAGGACTATGATACCTGCCGGACTATGATTACTTTCACACCGGATCGTCACCTCTTACATTCCATATGTTTGCAAACCACAACTTTGTCCTCATGACCAGTGATGGGCAGAGGAGTCGACTGCATCGTCTGTGGAACGGAGTCCAACAAGGATCAGTGTTAGCTCCCTTGCTGCTTAACCTGCATATCGGTGACTTATCTCAAGCAACATCTAGACAATATGGTTACGATTTTGCTCTTTTCACTCGGACAGAAGCTGGACTGAAGTAGAAAGTACACTTACTTCAGACAAGGTCCTACTTGTAGCACATCTCAAGACCTGGAGACTTATGCTGAGTGAAGCCAAGACCACCGCTACTGCATTCCATCTTTACACCAAAAGAGGCCCATTGCCATCTTTAAATCAATCTCAATGGAGCGCCTCTGCCGAACAATCCTACACCAAACTACATGGGAGTGAAGCTTGATCGGCAGCTTTCTTATCAGCAGCATCTCGAGTCAGTACGTGCAAAGTATCCTCGAGGAATAACCTCATTTGCCGCCTCACTGGATCTTCCTAGGGTGCTAGCACATCCCCTCTGCACACCACTGCCCTGGCTCTGGTGTACAGCGCTGCTGAGTGTGCCGCCCCAGCATGGTGCAATAGCTCTCACACAAAGAAGCTGTGAGAGACCATTACTGCATCTCGTCATGTGAGTGCAACAAAGTCGTAACTGACATTTTTGGCGAAATTGAGTTATTTATATAAAATGAAAAAGTAGATCATTACGCTTAATTTGATATACATTTCAGGTGACAGTCTCAATTTATTGCAGAGTTATTAAGCTAAATAGGCCTATTAAGGTGTAGATACGACTTTGTTGCACTCAAAATTTAATTTCCCGTGTCGTGCAACAAAGTCGTAACTGGTAGATACGACTTTGTTGCACGACACGGGAAAACTAGTATGTAGATACGACATTTTTTTTCTTGTAAAGCGATGGTTTTTCAAAAGGTGTATAAGTAAAAAATCTCCTAAAATATTTTGTGAAAAGAGCAATTTCATTTTTTACCAAATTTATGCTAATTTATGCTAATTTCGGCATAAAAAAACCTTAAAAACATATAAAAAATGTACTTACGACCTTTTTCCACTCAATGTTACGCCCAGTACTTAATTAATTTACAAATTAAAGTAAATGAATACGCATAATTTAACATATATTTGAAGTTTACGGCTCAATTTATTGCAGAGTTATTAGGATAATTAGTCCTAATTAAGTGTAGATACGACTTTGTTGCACTCAAAATTGAATTTCCCGTGTCGTGCAACGAAGTCGTAACTGGTAGATACGACTTTGTTGCACGACACGGAAATCATGTGTGTAGTTACGCCATTTTAGTTATCCAATTACTTCTTAATTAGTTGACTTAAGTGGGAAATGAAATATTTATAAGATATTTAAAAAAATACATTTTCATCGTGTGTAAGAATTATTTTCATTTGAAAAGTCACAAAAGAATAAAGCACAAAAATGCTTGTCCTGTAAAATGCCGATACTTTGTTGCACTCACATGACGATCTGAGTTTCTACCAGCACCTGCAGTGCTTCAAAGAGAACATCACACACATAAACTGGTGAACAAGGCTCTGTTGGACAACAAGCATTACACAAGCTCTTCAGACAGAGACTGCGCTCTCGTCGACCTTTCTGTCGGCACACTGTTCTTCATTCAACATTCTACAGACATGGAACACTGCCTGGCTAGATACTCCAATACCAGACCAATTCACTATCACACCCATGACAAAACTCCCAGCAACCTTTCACATAATGAACGGGTCACCTTGAACAGAATTCGCACAGCAATATGTACCGATGGGGGCTAAGACCATCTACAGCCTATCATAGGTGCTCTCCATCACAGACATCGTCACATTCTCAATGAGTGCCTTACCCTTCGTCCGCCGGTGGATATAAATGTACACTTCTGAAACCCCAACCAGTCAACAGTGAGCTGGCTCCACCAATGTCAATATATTTAGCTGCTGCCTCATACGCAAGAAGAAGATTGATGGAACATTCTTTAAAGGAGATTATCACGCTATGCTTTGCCTATTGTTCTCGCTTGGTTGATGGGAGCGGCCATGTTGCCAACAAATAAATCAGGTGTGTGATGGAATGTTAGAATTTTAGCGGATTATATAGTGTGTCTCACAAAATGTCAACGTATTCTAAATTTTTAAAAAGCGGGACTAAATGTCAGCCAAAACGCTATGTAATGCTAGAGTAGAGCCATTCATATTAGAGTCCATCAATGCCACATGCTATACAATCACTTGAAATTCCCCGCGTAAAATCAATTGAGATCTTCAATACGTATCTTGGAATGACACTATTTTGCTATCTGGCCAGCTGGATGGTGATGTGGGACAGGTGGGACTTCAATTGGCTCTACTCTTCATTGGGATACTGTGGTAAAATTTTCTTTATTGGAATATAATCACTGCAGATGTGCGTCGATTCAAAGGCATACAAACCCATTAGACATGTTAGATACAATCATCAGGGGACAAACTATAGACATGACGTGGCAATGGGCGCGAGATGGCCAAAACGTCACTATGGCCGTGAGATTATTGGTAACATGGATGCGCCCACCAGTTCCAGATTTCATTTTTTCTTCTAATTAGCTAATTAATTTATTGTAATATCATCAATGTTGAGAATCGTTTCAACATAATTTATCACACGTGTAAACTAAACATTAGCGTGTTATGTCCCTTAATGCGGCTTACCCCTTCATGCTTATGAAACAAGGAATGTCAACATCCAATTATTAAATACTGTGCTTGCTAATAACACGTCTGCATCTCAAGTATTTAGTCTGGGAGCTAGCAGCAATTTGTAACACATCTCAAGTACAAAAGGTTTGAATGCTTTAATCTGTAGACAGCCTAAGGGAACCCTGGAATGCAATTCTTAAGTGCTGCAATTGGTGCCTTAAGGAGGGGGGGGGCGCTAGTCAAAGTACCCCCCCAAAAAATCAGTTTAAATCACATTTTTGAGTATATCAATCATACTGGTGTCAAATGGTTTGGGTTGAGGAGGTGATTACAGAAATGACATTCTTAAGTGACGACTTTGGTGCAAAATGCATTTAAGAAGGCCCGATAGGGGGCGCTTTTCTCACATTTAAATCACATCTTGAGTACATCGATGAAAATTGGTAGATATATAATTTGGACTGTCCTGATTAAGGATCTGTAGTTCTTAAGTGCAATACTTGGTGCAAAATGCATTTAAGAAGGGTCGATAGGGGCTGCTCTCTAATGCTCATTTAAATCACATCTTGAATTGAGTACATCTATGAAACTTTGTGGAGATATACTTAAGACTGTCCTGACTAAGGATCTGTAGTTCTTAAGTGCCACACTTGAGGCGAAATGCATTTAACACATAAGTGCCTAAGGTGTTTTCACTCACGTTGGTGCCTAAGGGGGGGGGGGGTTCCATGGACCCCCCCCCAAGGAAACCACTTTCCCGATGGAATTTTCAAATGAAACTCATACCACCTTTGAGGGGGCATAAGACAAGGCCAAATGTGCAATTTAAATGAGTTCCGGTTTATCGTCTGGAAATTAGGGGCAAATCATTGTTTTCGAAATGCGTCAAAATCGTTCAAAAAGTAACGTGATGTTTTCGCGACCCTGCTTCCACAGCATACACATTGCAAATCATTGATGTTTATATCTGCTCTAGAAGGACCAATTTACATGTATTTAACACAAACATTACCATTTTGTACATTCTTCTATTTTTTGTGGGTGCAGTCGTATTTGCCATAGGTTTGTACAGCAATGGCGCACAGTCGCTCGATGATGGAATCGCTTCTTTTCAGCACATAAAGGGTTAATTATTTTTTCTGATTATGTAATTAATTTTGTTTCATGCATATGAACATACATAAGCAGAAAAATATTTCTGGCAACAGGGTTTGCTAATTTTTATTGTTAAAATCACACTCCCGTTGGTGCCTAAGGGGGGGTCCTAGGGACCCAAGCTAATTATCTCATTAACGGGCTAGAAATTTTAGTAATTTTTTTATGGAAAGAAGCGCATCGATAAGTTACACAATTACAAAAAATTAGAGTTCAAAAATATTTTTCACGACTAAGAAATCGCCGAAAAACAAATCTTGGGTACTATGGAACCCCCCCCCTTAGGCACTTAAGTGTTAAGAAGGGTCGATAAGGTGCGCTCTCTAATGCTCATTTAAATCACATCCTGAGTACATCTATGAAATTTTGTGGAGATATACTTAAGACTGTCCTGACTAAGGATCTAGTTTGTAAGTGCCATACTTACAAAACTTACATCCACCCTGGGAGATGGGTGGAAGGACTTCTTTATAAAATAGGATTTTTCTATTATACTCATTAATTCAATCTTGAGTTAATAGTAATTATACTTTTCAAAATGCAACAGTCATTATTTAATGCTGTTGCTGATATAGCATGAGTGTTTTAAAATGATACAACGGCATTTATTGAAAGGTTTGCCTTGGAGTGGTTCTAGCGGCCACCCAATTCACCCAGCAGCAACCAGTATAAACTGATTACTGTTGTGACCTGCAACCAGTATAAAACTGGTCCACTATTGTGTATTATATATATAGTATCCCTATAAAGTAAGTTTCATCAGTGAAAAAAAAATTTTAAAGAAGCTGATTTTCAAGCTTTTGTTAGGTATGGGTGTCAACATTACAAAAAAAAGGAGTTATGCGTAGAGGGTGGAGAAATTGGGTTTTTTTTAAATTTAAGTTTACAAACAGGGGTCAAATTTTGAAATTATCAATAGTTGAAAAGTATACCAAGTTAATAGTTTAATCATAAGGATTCCAAAAGGTATAGTTTGGACTATCTTGCGGCCGAAAAACCGACGAAAAGTTTTGGAGTTAAGTTATAGGATAAAAAACAGTAAAAATCAATAAAACGGTCATTTTCAGTTGTACGGGGTCAAATTGAAAAAATACTCCGATTTGGAACAAAAAAAATGGTGACAAATTATAGATGGCGCTCATAGGATAAAAATAAACGAATAGTTTTGAGTGTTTGAAATGCTTACTTACCGAAGTAGGGGGGAAACAAGGTCCAGCCCTTATTGAATGCAATGGATGTAGACCTTTGGTGCCCCTACACTGAGAACTATTATTGAATAACGATCCCTTTTTGCGATCAGTCAAGGGAAATCATGGAATTAACATAATGGTATAGTACCAGAACCTGCAAATTAATTACCAACAATACATTGACTTGTTTCAAATCTCTGCAGGTAGAAAAGGATGCAACACGACAGTTCCCTTCGTTAGCTTAACTGCACCACTTTTAACTTTAGAACTATGTAATAACTCAAACTATAATGTAAAATACTATAGATGTTAAATACTATAATGTAATAGGCAAAGACTATATACACGGCCGCCGTGATTGTATTATATAGCGTCCAGTTGTTAGCTGCCCGGCAGCCTTGTATGTAGTGGAGCCTACTGCCGAGGCTACATGCACGGCAAAAGGCTGCCCGGCGGCCGTGTATGAATGTCACACGATCCGGCAGCTTGTGTGATGGCGTCATCGAGGATTAGAATAATAAGGCTAGAGGACGGACTTTAGAGTTTGAGTGGCTCTAAAGATGTTTATTTAAGCCATGGGAACATTCTACCACCTATATTGATAGACATCATATTACGTAATCATGCCAATTATAATATAGGACGTAGCTATAATCTAACATTGGTTTTCGTTTTGTGTTTGTTATTTTTTTGTAATATTTCAAAACACTTTTAAATTATTTATTTTTAATTTCTTTAAATATTTATTTTGGGGAGTATTTTTAATTATTTTTGTGATTCCATTGTTTATGGTTATTATCATTTTTTATTTTGATTATTTTATAGATTTTTGGTATTCTTAAATTTGATATCTATCTATATAGTGTTTATTGATTAATATATTTGGCATTTTTATTTTTATTCTGTTTATATTTTAAAAGAAATTATTTTAGTTGGTAGTTTTTATTTAATTGTATTTTTTTTGTTCGTTGTATTATTTGAATTTATTTTGTTCTTTTTTTTTTATTTTTAATCTAGTTGTTTTTGGTTCGTATTTATTTTTTAGTTTAGCATTGTTTTATTTATTTTTTAAAATTTTAAATTTTAAATAATTTTTTGATTTATTATCTTCGTTTGAGTTTTTCGCTGTTTTATGTTTTTTAATCTTATTTTATTATTTATTTTTTTTTTGTAAATTTAGTATCGTCTTGGTTGTATTTTTAAATCATATTTTTATTTATTGTCAACTGTATGTTACTTTTTATTTTGCAGTAAACTATAAAAGAGGCGACTTAGATCCCGTCTTTGGTCCAAGAAATAGTAGTTTGCCTTTGCCTCAATCATGGACTTTGTGAGTTCATAGAATCTCCGTAATTGATTTTAAAAGTGGCTTTGGGCGATTTTGTTTTATTGTGTGAAACCGTACAAAAACCTATAAATCCTCCACTGTACTATCCAACAAGTTGTACATCCAAATGATGTAAATAAGACTTTATTTTATGGATTCCTTTGTTATTGAAAGCGGAACAAAGTGCGGGAGTAGTCACGATTACTGAATCACATGATGTATAAGTTAAGATGGTGTTCTTACACTCTTCAATAAGCAGTTCGCGTTGAAGTAAATTTTCCCGGGAAAGTGTCATTGTGCTTGCAGACTGCAAAGATTACACTTAAATGGAATATTTCATGTATGTTGGGCCTCATTTTTTAAGCTGTGATTTTTATAGTGTGCTGTGATTTATTAAGATGGGCATGCCATGGCTGCCGCCTAAAAAGGGTACATGGAGCCAATCAGGAAAGCCAAAACACTGTTGATTGACAGAAAAAAACGAAGTTGCCGTGTAGATAGTCTAGGGGTTTGTTTTAGGCACACGGCAGCCGTGTAATAGTCACTGCCAATGTAATAACTCTAACTTTTCTTGAAAACAAAAACTGTATATGTACTTCAACTTATTACAAGCATAAATGTATTAAAAGGTGCAGCAAGAGATTTCAAGATTTTTGATATTTTGGTATATAGAGATTTAAAAGTGCAACAAAAGTTGATGTGATTTGCTAAAACATTACATTTATAAAAACAAATGAATTTCATATTTGCCTTATGATGACTTAGATAATTTCAAACTTTTTGTACCAAAGAATTGTCAGCTTAATCATTTCAGCTTGAGATATTCTTTTTATGCGGAAAGCAAAAAAATCAGTGCAAAAATTAGGGCTTTGATTTGTGGACACCTTGCTTATGAAATCTGTTGATGCACAATTATTGTTTTTGGTTACATGATGATTTTGTATGTCCAAAACATATTTACTTTGAGGTTTGCATGGAGCTTGTGGCTCATTCTGAGAGTTTTGAACTTTGTAGCACAAAGTTGGTATTGGTCTTTGGTCCTTCATATAATCAGCTGTAAACTCTGTAACAAATTAGAGGGTACAGTAAACCTCTTCATTGACCAATATTGTAAAATTGTGCATGTAAACAGTTAGATGCAACATTCAAGTATACAAATAAGGGGTTTGGGCTTGGCAAACGATTTGGGCAAAAATGGGTAACCAAAACTAAGGGGTGGGTAACCAAGGACTTACAAGGAGTCAGGTGGGGTGAGCATGAAAAATCAGGGGGTTAACTGGGTCTTCTAGTCGGGTTAACCACCCGTGTTGTTACAAAAACAGCGAGGAGACCCTGGGCAGGTCTCGAGACTTGCATTACAATGTATCAAATCAACCTATGTCTCTATCAGTCTCTACATAGGGTATCAAAAATTTTACTTTTAAGTTTCAGGTAGTAAAAAGACAGCATGAATCTGGTAGAATGATGATTTTTGTGTGTGATATCATGCTCATATCATCATAAAAAGTCCATAAAATAGCTCCAAAATTGAGTGTAAAATCCTAGGTTATTAAACTTCCAATTGTCATATTGCTTGGTCCTGGGTCTCCGATAGTGGTTCTATTAAATAAGTTTTTTTCCTGGTCTCGGTAAGGGCAGGTTTCCATTTGAACAGATCTGAAATAGGGGTTCGTTTCTCATATAGGGTCACCGCTGGAACCCTTTGTTGTACTACGGGTGATTACCCGCGGCTCAGGTACAGGTTACCCCCCGGGGGGGGGGGCATGAAAAGTACAACCTCTTGCGTTTTTATGACAACAAAATTTTCTTGTGGAATTTACCCAAAAACAGGCAGGGTTACTGAAGCAAGTAAGGTTTTATGGAAAGAATAGGAATCGAATGTTCTTCACATTGGAGTGGCAAAACGCAAACATCAGTATAAGTAATGCCTATCCATCATCATGTTCAGGGTGGTAGTGGTAGGTGTCATCCTGCAAACAAAATGCCAGTCGGTTGCCCGACTGAAAGGAAAATATGATGGACGATGTTGTTACCTACGCAAACTTCTGTCAACAGTTTTGTAACTTATTAATACGAGTATAAACTGTCACAAATACCCTTTTTTTAAACAGATATTTCAAAAAGTCATAGTAACCCCATTTTTGCATTTTTTTAAAACTTGGTAGCAAGTCACATGGTACCCATCCACTTCACCCGGGATTTGTGGCAAGCTAACAAACTAATCATGGTAAACAGATCTTGTAAACTGGGGGGTTTTGAAGGCCTTTTTTGTCAGCTGCAGACTGCACGGCTCCCCACCTACTTTCATCACAACATTGTTTTTTCTTTGCCTTTCCAGCATCGTGTAGGTTTAGGGGATCAGTCTGGGAACTGGAAGCTCTTTAGCACACTCTGAAGACGACTCATCTAGGGACTGCAGTTTTACTCTGACAATCAGGAGTGGAGAATAGAATTGCCAACTATTGCTGTACATAAATAAGCCTTGTACATATTATCTCAGAAAAAGCAGACATTTTGATCCATGTTCCTTATCAATGCACAATGCAATTTGTACCAATCGTACCAATCGTGGCACTTAAGAACTAAAGGTTGCAGCACTCAGGATGTGATTTAAATGAACATTACAGAGCGCCCCCTATCGACCCTTCTTAAATGCATTTCGCCTCAAGTGTGGCACTTAAGAACTACAGATCCTTAATCAGGACAGTCCAAAGTATATCTCCATAAAGTTTCATAGATGTACTCAAGATGTGATTTAAATGAGCATTAGAGAGCGCCCCCTATCGACCCTTCTTAAATGCATTTTGCACCAAGTATGGCACTTAAGAACTATAGATCCTTAATCAGGACAGTCCAAAGTATATATCTACCAAGTTTCATCGATGTATTCAAGATGTAATTTAAATGTCAAAAAAGCGCCCCCTATCGGGCCTTCTTAAATGCATTTTGCACCAAAGTCATCACTTAAGAATGCCATATCTGAAATCACCACCTCAACCCAAACGATTTGACACCAATATGGTTGATGTACTCAAAAATGTGATTTAAACTTATTCTGGGGGTACTTTGACTACCCCCCCCCCTCCTTAAGGCACCAATTGCAGAACTTAAGAATTGCATTCTATTGATCCCTCTCATGCTGTCTACATACTTCAGCATTGAAACCTTTTGTACTCGAGATGTGTTACAAATCACTGCTAGCTCCACACTAAATATTTCTTTGACATATTTAAATAATATTCGTACTCCTTTCAAAACATCATCTCCCATATCCTCATTTAAAGAAAAGTTGAAAATATCTTTTGGCAGTTAGTTGCACCTGATTCTGTATTATGTCTTCCTTTGGTACTATTTTGGTCACATTAAGGGGGGGGGGGGTAGGGGGTCTGAATATGATAAAAAAAATCCTAATCCAGAAAATGAGATAATGCAATGCTAAAAAATTGTGTAGATTGTACTCAAATGCTTTATTCGATCGCATTGGACATTCGGTTCCCGAGATATAGTCTGATCAAGTGAAGTAGTGTACCAAAATTTGCTAAAAATGCACTCACTTCTATATTTTATCATGTAAAAAATTTCAAGGGGTTATATTAAGATATTTTAAAAGATATTATTTATGCACTATTACACATTTTTTTTGGCTAAGTTGAAGTAAAAAAAAATCTCATATGATCCTTTTCCATAATTTTAAGTAATTAAATGTCAACCGGGTAAGTGATTTTTATTGATTTTATTGTTTTCTCACCCGGCGATATTAAGATGGATGGAATTTGGCACACATATTAAGCAAATACAGGCGAGTGAACCATGACCCGATTTTCAAAATTGTTTCCAATCAAATTACGCCATGAAATATGCGATTGTCGATTCCCGGTTGCCATGGCAACGGTATTAAAAATTCGGCTTCATGGTTCCCTGCGTATTAACCCCTGCATATGTCACCCAATTTTCGTCCCAGTAGCATGTTTTGGTTATTTAGTTCCTTCGTTCTAGTGTTTAGCCAATTCGAGGCCGTACGTGGGTTACCATGGCACCAGAGCAAAAAAAAAAAATTTTCATGGGATTTGTAAAGTTTGTGACACGGGCTACAATGTGATATATTAACATGTATATGCCACTATTTGGAAAATTAAGAAAAATCATTTCGAAGTTCACTGCTTCAGTCCCCATACCCCCCCCCCCCCCTTAAGATTACTGTCATACCCTGCCTCGTCTTGTATCTTTCTCTGTTTCCGGTCATTTTTTGTCCTTAATCTGCAGCTGTCACCTTATGTTCTGCTCTGTAGGTTATGTCTTTATGCCTATATGTTTTATTTTTAAAAGCCACAATGGCATATAAAAACAGACATAATGCACTGACCAGTATCTGAATCAACACAAATTTGAAACAATTTGGGGTTTACCTTTTGTAAATAGGGAAAAGTTATCACTAATACTACTTCGTTTGTAAGCTTCACTTCTCATCCAGCATGGAGGTCGGAGAAGGAGAAAAGCTCTTCCCAAATCCCTGACCGATGATATCGCCGCGCTCGTAAAACATGTCGTAAAACTATTGTTTGGTACAATAAACACGAGATAATATTGAATGCTGAATGCATGTGCATCAACTTGCATCGATGTACATATTTAAGCAGATAGCGACATATATTCTAAGAATTGTGCATTTCTTTATAAAAGCATTAAACTTGGCATAATTTTACAATCCTGCTGCGATTCTTGATTATTTTTAGACATGGAACCACGTCACCGTCAATCATCTTCAAGGTAAAACAAGGTCATTTGGGGTCATGTGAGAATCATTTGAGGTCATTTATAAAAGTAGGAGATAACCATGGTGTCCGATGAGTTTAATTGATTCTAGTTTTTACTTGTACGTATTTCAGGCTTTTAAAAACTGAATTTTTTTGTAACGTCTGTATTTCTTAAAGTATAATATTTGGAGACTAAATCTAACGTGGGGTGATGGAAGAAAATGCCGCATTCTAAACAATGACACCAAACTTGGCAGTGCCAGAAGTTGCCCGTTTTTTTTTCAATTTTGTCCCGATTTGGCCACATATTTAGTGAATATGAGACCCTTCGCACTGTTAAAATGAATGTCCCATTGCCATATTTACGACACAATTTTAATGTATATCGATGCAATCACATTCAGCTTAACATTGATTTGCAATGTAATCAAAATCCTATTTTATAGTTCCTTTTTTTAGGAAATATCAGGGCCATAGCCGGGGGGGTGCGTGGGCGATGTTACCTACCCAAATCTCCAAATTCCAAAAAGGCCACAAAATGTGTGCCGAGCGAGCGAGCTAGAAGCAACAATAAGGTTTCCGACTTTTTGTCAAAGACGGGCAATATTTGGGCACAAAGGTCCACTTTTGCCAAATTTACATCCCTTATTGTGACAGGTCCACATTTTGAAAAAAAGGTCCACTTTGGAAAAATCCGCCTGGCCATATCATTTATTTTTACCATTTTGTTTTCAACACATCTTGGTGGGCAAGGCAACATTTCACAGAGCGATTACTGTCGGGATGAGAAGGGATTCACATATTACTTACTTGAACAATATTTTTTTGGGGTGAGAGCAAAGCACCCAATAAAAGTCAAACCTCAATCATTTAAGACTGTTTCTCTGAACAGCACGCAATAGCACCAGAAATGGGTTGTGGGGGTATCGAGCAACATTTTGTGACGAAGACTGCCCCCAATTTCAAAATGGTGATATTTTGTCAGAGTTACGTTGGCCAAATGTCTAGGGAACTATACCTGCGAACGAGAATGCTAAAACAATGTGTATTTTCATAAATAAGCGATTTTGTCATTTAAAATTGGATCACAGATGGACTTAACCGCAGAGCTAGAAATGCTACTTTATGTCCTGCATGATGAAATAGTGCCACCTTGAGAACCTCTAACTTTGACTTGCCCGAACCAATACAACAACTAATGGATTAGCGTAGACCGTACATGGCGCTGTTTTCTCGTCTATTTCACATTGAAGGCTGTTTCCAGCATCCGTTGAATTATTATCGGAGATCCATGAAATTTTTATGCGTGTTAGAGTTATGCAACCTATTCTGCATGTTTTTATGTATTTTGACCCATTTGACCTTTGTGAACTCTAGGTGACATTGAACTTGACCTGTGCAGGTGGTTCTATATCCAATTGTTTTCCAAATTTGATTCTCTACCTCTCTGCCAAATTTGATGCTTTTATAACAAAATGCACAATTTTTACCATTATCTGCTTAACTAACATTACAGTGCTGTGGTAAATATGACCAACTTTGGAACTAAATTGAGAAAACGGGCAACTTCGGGCACTGTCAAGTTTGGTGTCATTGTTTAGTTAAGGGATTTTTCTTCTCAAATCAAGTTAGATTTCGTCTCCAAATACCATACTTTAAGAAATACGGTGTTACAAAACATCCATGTTTCCAAAAACCAGAATCAATGTAACTCATCTTAGGAACATGCTATCAACGATTTTTTGGACTGAAATACTCAGAATTTCGGCTGTAATCCACTCAATCTCTTTGATTTCGTCTCGACATGTAAACAAACCACTGCGCATCGGGGATATACCTTTCTGCGCACAGGTCATATCTTGTTCAACTGAGCGTGCCCGCTTCTGTCATGGAACATGAAAGAGTACTCCCTGCCGAGAAGTTGCCTTTGTTGGTCTATGCTTTTACAATAAGTTGCCAAGTGATACAATTGGGATAATCGGCGTTGCGTAATGCAATTAGGGAAGAGCTTTCTCCTTCTCTCCTACCTCCATGATCCAAGGATCCTGACATTACTGCCAGCATTTATCAAACTTAAAAACATGCAGTCATCAGCTCACAGACTATATTGCTATTGTATATGTGCTAATCCCGGCTAATCCGCCTTTCACTTGTCAGATCAATATCTTACTTCAAGCCTAAACTACAATGGGTCGGTTCAAATATCATGATTGTAAACGTAAAATTCAGACAAAGAAAATAGGGCACTTCAGTGAACGTAATCCGACGTAAGTCTTTTTTCCCGGGGTCTTAGTTGCTTGAAAAGAAGTACTATCAACAGGTAGGTAAAGATCAAGTTGGTAAGGCAACCCAAAATTGTTCTTGAGAAGGTTCCAGATTCAAAATTGTGTCTTATAGGTGCAGTGCCATGAATGTTTTTCTTGACATTAGGCCTTCAGTAGGGGGCCCTTATTTTTGCATTTTGGAGGCGAACCTCTTACAGGATTTCAATTCCGTCACATTTTGAAGAAGAGTTTGGAACCCTTGAGTTGCCAGCTAGTGAATTTTCTGCTCACAGTTTTAGAATAGGTGCTGCAACAACAACATTCATGTGTGGGGGTTCATATATGAATAAGAATTATGGGAATGGAAATCATCTGCCCTTTGAATCGTCCATTAGACCTAGCCGCCTGATTTCATTCCTCATAAAACAGTTGATAATGTGAATGTTGGAGGCAATAATACCTATTTATTCGCATTCTCAGATTGTTACCTTGTAATATGTGACATGCCAGCTTTAAGTGTGTTGTTTCAAGTCATGCCCAGCCCTGGCCTATACCATGTTTCATTTTGGGGGATTTCCTTGGGTGTGACTAATGTTATTGCTACTATGAATTTTTCTTTTTATAGATTATTTTTGTGTGCATGCAACGTTTATTTTAAGGCACTTCCGTACAACTCTCCTGCAGCGTTCTTACCGGGAAGGCTGTTTCGTAGTATTAGGTGTAATATAGCAACGGCCATTGAAACGTTTATATTAGTGCGCCATAGTATAAACGTCTTAAAGGATTTTGGAATTTAAAATTAACTTTTAAATTATGCTTGTCAGTATATGATTGTTTGTGGCAGTAACAAAGTGGTATCCATTGCCATTTATAAAATCCCTTGTGGGGGCATGTCATTTGTTTCCATTCCTTTTTTCTGTTTTAGTTTTACTGTGCATCCCAATGCCGTACCTGGATCGTAGGGGACAGTTATTGTGACACGACTCGTGGGCAAGACAAGTAATAGCAAATGGAGGTGTCCCTTGGACGTGGAGTTGTTTTAAGGGCAGAATTGAAGGCCTAAGTAATAGATTGGGTAGGCTTTTGTATAAAAGGGAATTCCCACTGCTACATCTTGCACTTTGGAACAAACGGACATCTTCAAAAGTTCGCTTGGTGAAATCAGACACAGAATTTATAGTAACCTTTGAGAATTGTTTAACAACGACCAGATTAATTTGGACAGATGTATTACCAACAGTTGGGAAGTAACGAAAGAAGCAGGGAAGCTTTCTCTTTAACTTTGACGTTAAGAGACATGAGGAGATATCAAAAGAACGTGCCCCAATTTCTCTCTGAAACCTAGGTTTTTTAAGCATATTGGAATGGCTTACAATGTATAGATCACACCTGAAGGTGAATAAGCCGAATACGCCGTCTTTATGTATAAGATAATGATTTAGTTTCTGTCGTGCACGACAGAAATTAAAGCTGGTTTCTATGGGGAACGATAGCAGGCAAGTTCAAAACACGGTTTGCGGTTTTCTTTCACCTGTTTTTGTCCATAAACCTTCCAAACGTTCCTCGTAGGTGTCGACAACCGATTCGTGAAATTTAAGAGAAATTCATATTCTAAAAAATCTCCTCCTGTCCAACTAAAAAGATGGAAATCATATGTCAGTAAGAGGTGCCCATCTTCTTCTGCTCAACCCATGATACGAGCTATTTGGATAATGTTCAGCCTTTCAGACTTGGGTAACACGCTTTTTCGCCAGCACTTAGCCAAGGCATTATCCTTTTTCAACCACCCGCTTTCCTGCAGTTGTTTACTATCCTCCTAAGGAGTTTTAGTTCTTGTTTTTTGCGGGGTTATTTTGTCCAAGCTTCTGGCTCAGAACTTGTTGTGGGCAGAAATTTGGGCAGTTACATTAAATTACTAGAATTAGTTTAAGTTTTCATATTAGATCACTTCCAGAAATATTTAAGCCAATGTCCTATGTAAATTTTCAATAAAGTAAAATTATGTTCAATAATAGATTTAGGCCAGAAGATCATTACTTCCGCCTTGCCAAAACTGCTTTGTTATATATTTAGTCTAATCTCTCATGGTTTGAAATAAGTAAATTTATAAACATTTTTTTTTTTTTTTTTTTTTTTTTTTTTTTTTTTTTTTTTTTTAATATTTTTAATATTTTGCTAAAAAAAAAACAAATTCCAGATAAGAGACTGTTCAGAGATTTCCTGTCTGATGGTAGAGAATATTGGTTGGTACTCCTCCTAGGTCCAAGAAAGTTTCTCGGTCATTTGAATATAATGCATATGCAAGAGAGTAGGAGGGTTTTCTGGCTTGATATTGGGGATGCTAGGAGTTTTTCCTGATTTGATATTGCCAAAATTGGATTTCCCTGGTTTGATATTTGGATTCAGGTTTTTCATTCGATCACGGTAATTTTGAGGTCATCAAGTGAATGATTACTTGTGAGAAATGCGCAGCGACTGGTTTTTCCTTATGTTTTAGATGTGTTTTAGTGGATCTAAGATGATTTCTCATCCTTCGCGAATTTCAGTTACCCGTTTCTTCTCCGACATATTGTAATTGACACTTTGAACATGGTATAGAGGTACTATCATTAGCATGGCTACACTCTGAAGATTTGAGATCTGATATCAACACATTTGCCAGTGACAGAACTATAAAAAACTTGGTGTAGGCATATGTTTGCAATTCTTACAACACCTTTGGTTTTTTGCAAGGGTGACATTCAACATTTTCGGCTGATCTGGAATTGCTAGAAACTTTTGCGTTAACCAATATGTCACTGACTTGGGAGGCGTCCTGTACGGATGAGAGTGA
This sequence comes from Ophioderma brevispina, assembly GCA_023653785.1. Classification (NCBI taxonomy): domain Eukaryota; kingdom Metazoa; phylum Echinodermata; class Ophiuroidea; order Amphilepidida; family Ophiodermatidae; genus Ophioderma; species Ophioderma brevispina. Next base: position 51,295 of record JAMKCH010019075.1, on the reverse strand, counting down.
AATCAGGTAAGCGATTTTGAGGCGTTGGTGGAGACAGAATAATAGCCAGTGTGCTTTAATGATGAGATTAAATTGGGGAGATTGGTGGTCTGTGCAAATACTACCAGGGGGGGGCGGTCAGATGTAGATGATTTGTGTATATTGTAGAGCGTCATTTCTGTTAACGGAACTGGCTTTAGAAAAATCGGTTGATCGACAATGGATGATATGTAACCCCTATTAAGAAGATTTTGTTGAGTTCATTTGATCTTTTGTGGAGTCAGATCTTTCGGAGTTCATATGCGACGAATTCTTCGAGTGAGTCCGTAAGGGCTCCCTTTAGTGCAGTGTCTCGGGTGCAGCTAGAAGGTTGAAGGTACAGGTTCTTGTCCTGTGGGTTGGGTGTATATCATGTAATGGTGCTGTTAGTGGTAAGTTTGACTTTGACGTCGAGGAATGCGATTTCAGATTTGGAACTTTCGGATGTGAATTTAATATGGGGATGGATGCGATTGGCGTGTTCTATGAATTGGGTCAGGTCTTCCTCAGTATAGGTCCAAATTAAAAATATGTCGTCTATGAAACGGAGCCAAACCAGAGGTCTTTTGGATGCAGTATTAAGTAGGTCATTCTCAAGCTTGCCCATTACACTTTACATTTACACTTTTTCGTCTGCAAATTTCTCAAAAGTGGGTAGACATATCAAAATAGTTTGAAGGTACTTATTAACTACAATATCTTGTTGGAACCTGCTGAAAACGGCATTGAAAACAAAGCTGAAATGACAAAATGGCCACCATCTAGAGAAAAAAGGTCAAAAATCACTTTGCACACACGGCAAGTCTTTGGCACTCTGTTGGCGGTCACGAATTATTTCCAAGATTGATACACACATTGAACAATGCACCCCGTCATGGGACTTGGTATTTGATAATAACCACAAAGGTAAGAATTAAGACACCTCAAATCATTTCAAGTTTATCTTATAAATTTAAAAATAAAACGGCTACAATGTTTCTTCTTTATGATCTTGTCCCAAACCATGCAAACTTCGAAAATGTACAAGCAGAGTCTCGATCAGTCATGGCAAGAAAAACATGCATGTATCTTTCAATTTAAAATCCTCTCCCAATTGAAATCAACGTAATTATTATGTAAATAGGCATTTCAAGTTCAGTTTCACGGTTGAGATATTCTCGTATTCATTTTCAAACGGTAAACACTTCACACAAACTCAAAGGGTGGTCAGTAGTTAGTTAAGGAGTAGGCCTCCAGTTCACGCAATATGGTATTGATTTCTGTTCAACATAATGGTTTTCCCATAGACTTACGTGTGTGCAAAGTGGGTTTTGACCATTTTCACTGTTTGGCCGCCATTTTGTTATTTGAGCTTTGTTTTGAACGCCGTTTTCACCAGGTTATAACATGATATTTTAATTAATAAATATCTTCAAAAACCTGTAATATGTCCACCCACTTTTGAGAGATTTGCAGATATAAAAGTGTAAACCTTTTTTGGACCACACTGTATATACAATCATAGGGGCTAAATGGTACGCACATTACCACATTACGCACATTACCACATTTAAAGTATATATTTTAAATGGCCATATATATACATACATGTGTGTGAGTGTGTGTGTATGACCTCCGATCCATATATACTACGTATATACATGTACTATTGTTAACATTGTTACTATCATTAGCTTCTCTGGTGCACTCTTCTCTGCTATAATGTCATTTGTTCGAGTAAAAGGTATAAGTATTTATGAGTGTAAACACGCTTACCAACAAATCCAACAAAGAGTTTTTAAAGTGATTTATTGGTGTGAATCTATCGGCACATATATAATGAAATATCCCTAAATAAAACGTACCGGATGTTTTTCATGGCCATTGGAGTATTCCTTGCGAAAAAAATGCAGATTTATTCCGACAAATGTACACAACTGTACAACGATCATGGAATCTACCATGTTTATTCCCTGTGGTATATTTACAACGCCGCATGCAATACCGAAACAGAAGCCAGCGAAAATATATCACGTGACTTCAGCAAGTTTGCCACAAGCCTCATCCTTGTGAACTTCGTTGAGCACACAAGGGATAGGAGCGAAGTTCGTTTAGAATGTTTATTGCAAAAAAACTACACTTTTTTTTTTTTAAACCTCAGTGATTTGGGAAAAATGTAAAGAGGGGTGTTTTAGATATCATTTTGTGATTAACAAAGGGTTTAAACACTAACAATCCATGAAGACGTGGACATTTTAAAGGGGTCGCGTTATATTTATAGTTTTATCGCAGTCGCACGGTAACCACTGATCTCTATACAATGGATTGGCTACACCACAGTAATTGTATATTAGTGAAATGGAGCAAAGGGCGGACATCTTGTTTCTACCGAACACAATAGCATTACAGAGACACCTGTTTTAACAGAAGTTGTTATCCCGGTTGCACGTTTTAGAGGCATGTCATCCCATACGCGAAAATACAATGAGCGAATTAATGGCTGATTATATAGTCTATTATGTCGCGATCCACATTTCAAGGAGAACAAATTTTGTATAAATGACCGGCTCTTAACCACGGCTTGGGCTCTGTTGGGAGGACCAATATGGCGTCAGTGCCTCTATTACGAAGCCCAGGTTTCAATCCATTGTATAGAGATCAGTGTTCGGAAATCCTCACTAATGCGCGGTCAGCACTATGCGTACTTTTCAATGTACCGAGTAGCGCCTCTTATATGATGAAGAGTGTCCTAATGTATTTTAAAAACTATATTCCAAGAATCACAGGTCTTTGTAAAAATTAGGAACAAATGTATGCCATTTGATAAATTTATACATTTTAAGGGAAAACGTTAAATTAAAGCTGTGTTTTACTTTCAATGTAAAAAGTAAAGCGATAGTCTTTCATACAGGCTTAGAACTTGACTAACGACCGATCATCTTTCAATTGGTTGTGTGAAAGACTAAACATGGCTTGTGGCAAAACGATAGTGTGAATAATAAACATGGCGGCTACGTTAATCGTCTACTGCTTCGAAAGTTAGCATTAAAACTGGTGGTTATTCGCAAGGAATACCAGCCAATGACATGCAAAAACCATCTGGTACGTCATATTGAGGGAATATTTCATTATAGATGTGCCGATAGATTCATACCAATTAATCCCTTAGTGAATTAAGATATATTTGGCCTCAGGAACAGCATAATTAAAAATCTCAAAAAATCTTGGACTCAATCTTGAAAAGAATTCATTATTTATTACTGAGGTAAATTGTCTGTTGAAAGACCTCTAGTTGGAACTTTTCTGGAATAAGACTGTAAATACCCCCGCCTAGTGGTATACACTGGTGATTGCAAACTTTCTCAAAATACGACCAGTTGTAACATGCAATATAAGGGTTATTCTGAATCGGATTCCACCAAATTCAATTCTAGTTGCTATTATTGTCTGATTTTTTATTCCTGTCAGTAAACGCATATTGTCGATGGTATGAATTAATTTGGAGGGATGTGTTGAGATCAAAAACTAAAAAGCCGTATTAACAGCTGAAATGCTCAACTTTGTTCAACAGAATAAGATGCTTTAACCCATTTTACATGAACTTTTTTGTATCGAATATGTAAAGGCTTCATACCAGATTCAATTGAATAGATTGTCGTAAAGTCTGAGACACGCTATCGATTCCTTTGTTTCGTGTCAATTTATTTATTATTTATTCGGATATACACTTTCGGGACAGTGGCACTCAACTACAATAGTGGTGCATCCAACAATCATAAAAACAACAAAACAAAGAATTGACAAAATGATTAAATTACACTGACATGGGCCGGAATAAATAAAACACAAACAAATCTCCCACTAGATCACTAACCTAAATAAAATAGTATTAGAGAAGATTGGAATTCTCCTCTTTTCTGCTAGTACTAATGAACCAAAATTAAGAGAGGGGAAAAATGAAGCAAAAGGCAGTGGGGTGGACGAGCAAAATGACACAGGCAGGGATAGAGTGGGAGACATGATGTTATTTTCCGTCAATGATATGAGTGATGCATGCAAAATGAACAAAAAAAAATAATGCTGAATGCAAAAAGTGCTTGACTGCATAAAATATGAACTTAAGAATACATTATATATTATACATTACATACACATGCTTACACATCCACCCATACACACCCGCCCACCACACACACGCACGCATACATACACACGCACAAAAATATGGGCCTACATATGTTACAAACAATATTATATGATTATACCCTAAACACACGAAACACATTCATATTCATGTAGAGCACACATGCACAGGGTAAATATATATGCCTACAAACACACACCCACACACACACGCGCGCGCGCGCGAGCACGCACGCACACATATACAAACACAGTTAGCCAAGGCAAGCATCACTCATATCGAGATATAAATAAATATATAAAATATATAATATAAAGAAAAACAAGCATATTAAAGTGCTACAAAACTATTCAACAGCATTGAAAAGCATTATCAGTAAAATATGGTAAGCCAAAATCTAAACTTCAATCAACATTTGGAGGTTAATTACGTAGTGTGTTTCTGAGCTCCCAAGCTCTTTTTGCATATGACTTACAAAAATCATCAAATACAGCAGCAATAATTTCAACATCTTCAACATAGTAATTGTTGTAAGTTTCAATACCACCTAACGTAAGGATTGTTTTGACTTGTAAGCTGCTGGAGATAAAGGCTTCCCAAACATCAAGATGATTAATAGCAATTAAATTACGTTCAAGTTTGTTGTATTCATCAATTCTGATATCATTAAGCATGCTGCAAGTAAATAAGAAATGTTGAACATCTTCAATGCCAATATTGCATGTTAAACAAATGCCGTCATGTTCAGGAACCCATTTACTGGTTCTGCGATCTAACGGCAGAGTATTACAGCGAAGTTTAAATTTAAGACTAGCGCCGCGAAAATCGGTCTTATCAAGGAGATATTTTTCTAAAGCAGGAGCGTGCTTAATAATGGAATAATCATGAAGAGATGACTTTCTCCCGACCTCGTTATGCCAGTAATTGAGATAGGAATCGTAGTTGGCTTCCTTAAAATCTGCACCCAAACTGGATTTGAAAGATTCCGAATCGTCGCCTGCATTGTCCAAAATTGGTGTAACATTGAAATCGCAATTAAAGTTAAGCACTGTGTGTAACATAAGACTTGGCCACCGGTGTTTGCCCATGAGCATAAGCTGATTGAGGTATTTAGCTCCGAGTTGCATCTGGAGTAAACTAGATAGTCAACTCAATCAAAGAAGGGATAAAGTTCATGACGTCGAGGTTGGGTTAACCAAGGGGGTGAAGCCCATTCCTCAAAACCAGTCGTTCCGTGCTGGGCGCTGACATTTGAATATTGCACGATCATATATTAGTTTGGGTGCTTGGATACACACATCATTTCCACTTCGATACAACAATCCGGCAAAATATTCATTTTGTTGGATTTTGGGTGTCTATTGGGTGGTTAAATTTTGTCCTAACCCTGGCCACACACGATAAATGACACTTCATCGTCTTGATTAATAAAAACCGCCCTCAATGAATACATCGTTTCACCTGAGCGCGCCTAAGCACCTAAGCGGAGTGAGTATCTACACATGATCCAGGTGCACTATTATTACCCTGGCACCCTAACACATACATCAATTTGTATCACTACCGATTATGGTATATGCCAAGCGGCCAAGACCCACAGTATGTGGAGAAGCGGAGGCAGCCATTCTATTCTATTGGTTTGTACTCTATGTTTTCTTTCTTTGTGGTCGGCAAACATGCGAGACGATGATTTCTAAAGATGACGTACGTTTTGCCTCTCTATCTTATATAAACGGCTCTTTTGGGGTTAACATGGTTAAGAAGAGGATTAGGGCACGGAAAATACTGTAGTTTGGTTATGATTGACCAATACTCGAAATACTTAAATGATTGGACCTAGCTGTCAAATATTATTTCTGGATTATTTCTGGAACAAGACGAATACATGTAAACGTATTACATTTTATATTCCTTAGTAACGTAAAACAACTTTTGGTGAGTAATAATTAACTTAATCGCAATCATTTTCTTATGTTTGAAGGCTTCAGAGTTTGTTAAAGTTTGGTTGTTTGGAATTTATTCATTCATTTGCCTTGTACTATTTTTCTTTGTTCTTCGTGAGAAAAGGGAAATATTTTCTAAGTGTACTGATTGGTAAAGCAAAGAACTTCTCAGAACGAATTGAAGTCGTCGACACGCCCCAAAAAAACTTTTAATGAACTGACAGGAATACAACAATACTAGCTGTAGCTAGTATAGCTGGCGGTTATGAAAAATGTATAGTGCATGGGTCACATCAAAAGGGGGCACTTTGCCAATGTGACTGATTTTTGAATTGTGTGTTACTTTATGTAGTCATTTTTAAGCTTTAAATGACACGTTAAATATTTCTCCTGTTTTTGGGTCTTTGAAACTAACATGACCTTTGCACTCTCTGCTACACTTAATTTCAACAGGTAATAAATGTCACAGTTGCCCAACAGAACTCACAAGTAACAATTGACAGGCACTACATAGCTGAGATGGCACCTACTCATTATTCACGTAACTTCAGTCTTCCAGTTTACATGCGGTTTATGTTCCGTTAAACGGTGCCGAATTCGTGCCTTTGAAGAATACTAAATTCTTTCCCATAAAAGCACTTTTGAGGTATTGATAACGGCGGAAAAAGATTGAAATTACCTTCTTTCACTCACATAATAGTCAAGATGAAATTCCTTACCTTCTTTCATCTCACGTGATAGTCAAGAATATTGTTTAAACCCTTTCCACATACGGGTAAATATTGCATTTACTTTGTTGGGTCCCAGGTCCGTTCGGTGGTTCGGGGAGTCCGTTGCCAATTCGGAATCAGTCAATTCGGTCTCTTGATGGTCAATTCGGTCCCCCGTCAATTCGGTCCATGCCAATTCGATCCCCATGGAACAACACTTACATTTCGGATCTCAGTAAAATATTCACCAATTCAACAACCAATTCGTCTATCAATAGCCGTCAATTCGGTCCCATGCCAAATCGGACCCAAATGAAACATGCAATTTTTAATCTGCTTTTTGTCCATTTTGTGATATCGGTTGCCTTTCTGCCTTCATTCTGTCAGTCATATTGCAGCCAGTCAGTTACACGGATTTGCTCATACGGCTTGGTCTCCGACCAGCAAAAAATCCTACTATAACCCATTACGTTGCGTGCATAAAATAGAGATTGGACCTTTTCATCAATCTTGTTTTTTTAAGTTTGATTAATCCATGCAGAAAAAGAATCGTAAATATGAATGGAATCGGCACCATGCGCTATTTTTTTACAGGGCGATTCTCTGTAACACAGTATATACCATTCAAAGCACTGCTGCTCTACAATAAGCACCAACAATGATCATATCACCCGAATGGCCTCCGTGTCCCATCCCAGAAGCCCTTGAATTTATTGCACTGGATGGGTCAACGAGGTCAATCGGGATATGAACACAATATGCCGAATTATCGAACTCACGTATTGTTTTCTTTTAAGTTTTGCTATTTTACTTGGAAAGTACGAGAGGTCATATACTCCCGCAATTTCGAGGAAATTAATTTATTATTACGCTTGCGTATATGCGTATATACACGAGGTCATGCGAGACGTCCGCGCAAACTTCGCTCAGAAGTATATACAAGAAGTACGTGAGTCTGTTTGCTCGAAAAAAAGGATACATGAATCATAATTAATGAGGTGATCTAAATTTATATAATGTTTTAAATAATTTTGAAGGGTTTCAATTCGGGAGTACGTGTGCTTATAAATTTGGGGTTTTCCAATTTTTGAAACTGATTTTCATATAAACTTCAGATAAATGTACATTTTAAAAGGAAGAGACGGAGAGACTCAGTCAGATTCAAAAATACGCGAGACCTCATTAAAGTTTATGGTATCTCTACCATGTATACTAATGTACTAGTAAATAATATGGACCAAATACATTATTTCACATCTCAGCTACTTGGATGTTTTATTGAAGTATCAGAATGAAAACCCAGCATTTTGTTCATTAAACTTGGTATTTAACATAAAAATAACTTTACTGCACAATAATCATTCCTTATCAACACAAGCATTGGCGAAATAATGCATTCTTATATCAGTGCAACCGTACACAACTTAGTTTTTATTTGGTCATCAAGTTTTTGCCAACTTTGGATTAAAATCGGTACAGGCACATTTCCACAAAATTGAAGTTTCTTCAAATTGCTCTCAAATGAAGTCTAGCCATTGCAAGAATAGAGATCATTTTACACATACGAAAACCAATAGGGACGTTAATAAGAGGTAAAGACAATCAGGTACTTTGTAGGCTAACTTTTATAAGTTTTCCATAACTTTAATCAACAAACGTGTATATTACATAAATCTCATAGACTTATACTCGTGATATTAAAACCACAAAGGTCCAGACCGGTCCAACGGGTGCATGCCGTGAGAAATATGCATACGGCGTGCGTTTGCTTGTGTTAAACGCCATTTTCCATCGTCTGCTTTAAAGAGACACTGGCACATTTGAAAAATAGTGCGCCCTCAAGATTGTTCAAAATAGATATTTTTGCATGGTTGTAAAGATTTTATATACCAAAAGCCCTCACCCGAAATGAGTAAGACCAAATCAGCTTCCTTATGGGTAAACGGAACGATTTTGTAATTTAGCGTCGCCGGCGACGCGAAATTCAGCAGACGACGAAAATGGCGTTTAACACAAGAACACGCACGCCGTATGCATGTTTCCCACGCTATGCACACTGTTTGACCGGTCTTTAACCTTTGTGGTTTTAATATCAGTGAGTACGAGTCAAAATATTCATGTAATATACACATTTGTTGATTAAAGTTATGGAAAACTTAAAGAGACATGAGGAGATTCCAATAAGAAGCGCCCCAAATTTTTCTCGAACCCCGGTTTTTTACATATTTGGAATGCTTACCAATGTATTAGATCACACCCGAAGTGAATAAGTCAAATACGCCGTCTTTATGTAATAAGATGATGATTTAGTAGTTTCTGTCGTGCACGACAGAAAGTCAAAGCATGGTGTTCTATGGGGAACGATTACGATAGCAGGCAAGTTCAAAACAAGGTTTGCGGTTTTCTTTTGCACCTGTTTGTCCAATAAACCTTCGAAACGTTCTCGGTAGGTGGTCTACAACCGACCCAGTGAAATTTGAGAGAAAATTCGTATCCTAAAAAAAATCTCCTCCTGTCACTTTAAAAGTTAGCCTACAAATTACCTGGATATCTTTATCCTCATATCAATGTCCCTATCTGTTTGGGGGTATGGTATATTATTTTTATGTGTAAAATATATCTCTGTTCTTCCAATGGCCTAGACTATCATTTGAGAGCAAATTGAAGAAATTTCATATTTTGTGAAAATGTGCCAGTGCCGCTTTAAGAGATTAGCGGATTTGACCTCCGGGCAACCATGGCATAAGTCCTTCTATTTTTTTCTTTCAATATCAATGTCAATATCCATATTTATTTCAATATCATACATACAAAACACAATGCACAACAACAAAAACAATGATAATGAGGACATGATCAAAAGGCCAAACTGACCTGAGGCGATCATGCCCTGAGGCTGAATGTAAGTTCCATGACAAAATATATAACAAAACATAATAACACTAAACAAAGACAGACAAGCACAACAACACACAAGACATGTCACGATTAGGATCATTTATAATCTTCCATAAATTTGAATTTCAATGTTTCTTAAAATGGTTTTTACTTTTAGACTGTTTTATAGTTTTGTCAAGTGAATTCAAATGTAGGTCCACAATTTCTTATAGCACAATTAGAAAATGCTCTCTTAGTTTTTTGGTATGATAATCTTGGACATTTCTTGTTATTTAGTTGTGTTACTGAGCATTCGGACGTTGGTCAGTTTGGTGTCTATACACGAAAACCAAAAGGTTAAGAGCAGTTGTCTGTAAAAATCAAGTATAAGTGGCCCAACCGGCAAAACATATATTCCTTCATACTTCCCCTCAATGAATAGACCTTTGGCTGAACCAACAAAAATGGACCTTATTTAGTCATACATATCTCGTTGCATGGCAACTGCGGCCCAAAACTTTGAATGTTCATTTTCCCCTAGTTTCCCCCTTTTAATGCACTGATTTTTTAGGAAATGTTCATTCAACATTACTACAGAAAAACATGATTGGATTAATTTTCACTTGATATATGTATTTTATGGATATTTTATATATTCCAATCCCAGCATGAAGGTAATCATAGGGTGTGGTGTTGGGCTATACCATTTCTTTGAAATAGGGGTGTCTTTCAATGTTTTAAATTCGGGGGATAAAAAATAGCGATTTTGGAGAGCTCATACGTCATAGGTAAATTTTCAATTCAATTGTTTTTATGAACTTTAACACTTTAGACATGCTCATTTGAATAATCACAAAAAAATAGTTTGGGGGTTTTTTTTTTTTTTAATTTTTCTTTTTTTATTAATTTCTTTCTTTCTTTCTGCATTTTTCACACTTCAAATTCAGCAAAAGCATATTGTTTTTCCACATAAGATGTGAAGAAATGAATTTTATTCTCAAAGTACTAACTATTTTTTTTCTTCATTGAATTGACAAATGTTCCATTTCACTTTTTATATGTTCAAATTCCTCCTGGGTCATACCATTATCTATCTTGGAATTGGGGTGTTTTCAACTATTTACCTATAATTTTTCGCGGTTTCACAGCTTTCGCGCATCGCTATAAGAATCTGACTGTGGGCCGCCAGCCTATCTTACAAATTGATCTCACATTGACTTTGTCCTTGGCAACTGACCCTTTGACCTTCAATGGAGGTCAATTTTACATTTTTAGCCATATTTTTCACTTGACCTCAAGTGAACTCTCTTTGACCATGGCCGTGACATATTTACCTTTCAACATATGAGGGATCTCATGGTGCACCAACGACAAAATTGGTTCCAATTGAAGACTTCACTTTCAGATTGAGCTCAATAAAAATTTTAGTGACACATACATTCATAACACACACAGCACTACATATAATACACTACACAACCCAATGGATTGCAAAGTGGTCCTACCAGCTTTGCCGGCGGCCCACAAAACAATGATTTATTAGCAAGTTGGGAGCTTGTGAATATGGCAAAGTTCAATTGACATATTTCTTATTATATAGTCAACAAAGGTATTCTTTAAATCAATACAATAACTCATGGGGGGGGGGTGGGGGTTCCCTACAGTGTTGCCAGTAGCTTATGGATTTTTTTGAGTAGATGACAAATGTGTATCAAATATAAGACAACATTTTGATTGATTGGTAAAATATAATACCAAAGTAGGGGTTTCATAATTATTTTTTAGTAGTCTTTAATGCAGACGTAAAACTGGTGATACCTCCTTTAATAGGAAGGAGCTGTTTTCAGGGGGTAGGACACGACAGGTTTCGATTGGGCATGTGGGGAATTTCCAACGGTATTTGGTGAACTACTATGTGCATTTACTAATGCATTCCCTGTCTTGGGTACAATACAAAATGCCCACTACACCTTAGGTCAATACAATCGTCTAGTTCATATCATGATAATTTGGAATAAATTATTAACTTTGTCGGGGTTAGTGGATTAGAACCCTGCTGCAAAAAATAGTGTATTTCCAATATGGTCAGTTTAGATTTAAATATCGTGACCAGGGCAGTCTTAGCTTAGTCACCCTGTGTGTAACCGTTCGATATGCGTAAGAGCAGCACCCTCAGACTAGTAACCAGGGTTACGCCGGAATTGATAACCAGTTTTGAATTCGCTGTTAGGTTGGCACGTTGGGGGTGGGTCCACTTCTCAATGACATGGGGTATCATCCGTGTCCAGTAATTCACAAAAAGCACCCTAAATATACGTATTTGCGAAGCTTGAATTTTCACCCATAAGCACTATACCGCGCAATGGCTACCCAAACCAAGTACTTGGTGTAATTTGGCGCCCCTAAACAAGTATCAGTAACACAATTTTTGCATACCCTAAAACAAGTATTTGTCTTTCTCTCCCTACCCTAAGCAATATTGAATGCAATTATTACCCCTTATACGTAAAACCCTAAACCATATTCCACCGTTCATTTATTTTTTTTTGCACACTCATAGAGGCTTGTCTAGCTTGGTGTAATTCAAAAAATATCTGGGGAAAGTTAAATCTTTTTTTCTAGACAGGTAAATATCCGAGTAAAGGTATTTAACGGGGAAATGCATTTTGAGTCAGGTCGGGGCGTATCAACAAATTCTCAGGACTGGCGGCACGACAAGTCGCTAAAGTCGACGATATGGTTTGCTGAGGCGCCATTTCGCTAACATGCAGCGGGGTGGGGGTCCCTGCAATCTTCCTTCCCAAACGCACATTTTCAACCGAGAATTTGATTAGAAATAATTTGAAATTTGTAAGTTTTTTATTTTTAAGTTATATTTAAATATGAATAAGTTTAAATGTGCTATAAAAGTAAAATATCCCAAGCAATGTTGCTTTCCGAACACACATTTTTCTCTTGCAAATTTTGATAAAAACATTTGAAATATAATGCATTAGGCCACTTGATCGACGGTATACACATTAAAATATGCTTCATCACTTGCAGGTATAAGGTTTTTATTGGAACTCATCTAAATTAGTGTTCATGGAGAGTTCGTAAGCGGCACTGGGTGGGGTTCGCGGAAACCTTGGGGTATTTTAGTTTTCCAGACATTTTCTATGGTTCTATAGGATCCGGGAGATTCGCATTTAGAAAACGTTATTTTCGCACTTATTTCCCATTTGCCAGCGCAATTTTCAGCACATCGATAAATCGGCATTTTCCCTGAAAATTGCCGAATCCCCGCGTGCAATTATGCACCCAATTATGTCCAAAAGTTATTTTTAAGAAAATTAAAACCTAGAATTGACTGACATTTAAATAAATTTATGAGTTTTAATTGCTAAAACATTGTCCGTTTTAATGGGTAAGTGATATATAACAATTTTGCTAAGCGACTAATCAGTCAATCCCAAAATGGATTCTTCACTCTCAAACCAATAGGATGCCTGTGTATTGTTTCTTTCCGGCGCGTAGCGCGTAAAATTGTTGGAAATTTAGGGAATTGAAAGCACGGGTTTGAAGGCAAGTAAGACTGCCGGAACACTTTTTTCATTTTTTTTTATGCTGAAATGAATATTGACCCTAATGCGTAAGTCCTCATTTAGAAAATATAACCCTTTTCTTGATTTTGGTGGATTTTTAGAACCCTTTTCACATTACGTACGTAACGTGCCTGATCCTGAAACAACTACCCTTTTTAACGTGAATTCTTGGACAACGGATATACCGACCCTTGTCTATGAAGACTGATCCCCCCGGGTCCTCCCCTTTCTAAAGGGTTATTTTCCTACAATAACATATGTTCAAAGTTCTCTTCCTTCTTCTCCATTCAATGGCATTGTGAACACACTATTCCTTATATGCAAGTATGAGGCTCCTGATTAAAAACAACAGAAACATCGGCGATATACTATGTCCAAGGGCTGCTTACTTGTTGTACAGTTGTTGCTTCAATTATTGAAACAAGTTATGTGCAAGTGTTTTAGCTATTGGTTTCACTAAATTGTACCCAATTATTGGAATTTTTCCAAAATAGTTACAGCATTTAAAAGACTATACCTATTTTAAACATCCATAGTGAAACAATTAAAAATCATCCTTTAACAGCTTTCTTTAAAGGGGCTTGGTCCAATCATTCTTGGCACCACCCTATTTAAAGGACGCAAGTATCAATTTGGATATCAGATGAAAGGCCATATTTTCTCATGTCTTCCTGAAAATTTCAACTTTCCAAATCATTCCTATCCAAAGATATCCATTCCTATCCCAAAGATATTGACAAAAAAATCTGCCATTTTAAGGGTTAACCATCAATATTAGCACAGTATGAATAGGCGTTGCCACTATACATGATCGAGTCTAGCATCAAAAAACCGCAAGTCTGTTTTCCACGGTATTGGTGGCCAGCAGCGGATACAAGTGTCAGGCTCTTTACCTAAGTAGAGATCATGATAGACAAAATCGGAAACAAGCACCTTATTTTTGGACCTAAAATTCAGCTAGTTTCCCCCTCAATAATGACAAATTCTGGATTCAAAAAGCCATTCTACACCAGATTGAAATCTCCAAATAATAGTTTACCAAGTGTGCTTAATAAATCAGTGAACTTTGATAGTCAAGTGCCTTTGGTTTATTATAATATCTTAACAGGAATAACCCGTTGGACCCTACTTTTCCACCACCAGACTATATCACCGTGAGATTTTGGCTAGGAAAGTGAAAAAAAGGGACCATTTGCCTGGGCTTCAGCACTCACTCCCCATAACATTATCTAGAGGAAAATTAATTTTCCCACACAGAGATACTTAGATTTTTATTTAATGCAAAGGACTCATTACTAAGAGGGCTTTCTTACACTTGACCTCCACTAGGGAGATCTGACCTGGATCATGCTAAGCAGAAACCCGGCTGAAAAGTCGCTCCAACGTACTTAGACGGCCGGCCAAATGACCAAAATATGACTTTTGACGGCGTTGTTTGTTACAAAGGTCCAACCTAGTGGATTCATACCACCATGGGATGTACATCAACGTATGGGGTGTTGGCCTTTCTACATTTTTAATTTTAGGGTAAAAAAATGGCCAAAAAAGTCAAAATTGTCCAAAAATAGGTAAATCAGTCGAAATGCATTCCTTTCTTCAAATAATCTATCAGAACATGTCCATTTACCTTCAAAGGAGTCATATTTAAGTGAATATAATGGAAATCATTCTAATTTATAAATTTTGGAGTCAAAATGGCCAAAAAAGTCAAAATTGAAAAATCTTTTGCTACCAAATGACCCTTAGAAATGGGTAAGGGTTTTGATGGCTCATCTGCACACCCCCGACCAAACCAATCCCCCCCCCCGGGATAAATGTACCCTCACTCAAGTAGAATACATTTCCTCTGAGTTTAAAACCTGCCATACACATATTTTATGTATTACATAAACTAGAGCTCTACTTGTAATATCATATGGGCTAATTGAAAAAAATATGATGATTTGCTTCCTCAAAGATATTATGATGTCATAGTGACGTCATTAATAGTAAATTGGTAATGGTATCATGGAAAGAAGTGGACCAAGGTATAATTTGGTAGTAAAATTGTAAAAATCTAAAATAATGGTCATTTAGATTTAAATATTCGTGACCAGGCAGTCTTTAGTCACGCCTGTGTGTAACCGTTCGATATGCGTAAGAGCACCCTAAGACTAGTACTCGGGTTACGCCGGAAGTTGATACCGTTTGGAATTCGCTGTTAGGTTGGCATGTCCTACCCCCGGGGGGGGGTCACTTCTCAATGACAAAGGGTATCATCCGTGTCCAAGCAATCACAACAAGCACCCTAAATACGTATGTGCGAAGCTTGAATTGTCAACCCGAAACAGTTTAAGCAGCGCAATTAGCTACCATAAACAAGTAGTACTTGATGTTGCAACCCCTAAACAAGTATCGTAGCGCAATTTTGCATTACCTAAACACAAGTATTGTCTGTCTCCCACCCTGAAGCAAGTAAATTGATGGCAATTATTACCCCTTATACGTAAAAACCCCAAACCAGATTCTTTCAGTGTATTTTTTGCACACAGAGAGGCTTGTCTGAGCTGGGTAATTAAAAAATATCTGGGGAAAGTAATTTTTTTAAGCCAGGATATATCCGGGAAATGTATTTAAAAGGGAAAAGGCATTTGAGCAAGGGTCGTATCCAACAATTCTCAGGACGGCGGCACGACAAGTCGATAAAGTCGACGATAGTTGCTGAGCGGCCATTGCGCCTACATGCAAGCGGGGTGGGGGTCCTTGCAATCTTCACTTCAAAAACGCAATTTTTCATGAGAATTTTGATAGAAATCATTTGAAATTTGTAAGTGATTCAATAGAGCAAAACTCTATATGATAAATGGCTTCTAAAGTAAAATAACCAAGCAATGTTTGCTTTTCCGAAACACATTCTCTTTGCAAAAATTGATTTTAAAAACAATTTGATCTTAATGCATATAGGCCAATGATCGACGTTATAACAGTAAAATATAGTTCATGCATGGTATATAGCGTTTATGTGAACTAATCATAAAATTAGTGTTCATGGAGCGTTCGTAAGCGGCACGGGGTGGGGTTCGCAGGAAACCTTGGGGTATTAGTTTCACGAATTTCTATGGGGCTATAGGATCCGGGAGAATTCGAATTTAGAGAAACGTTATGTTCGGCACTTATTTCCGCATTTGCAGGCGCATTTGCAGCGCCACGCGATTTAAATCGGCATTTTCCCTGAAAAAGGCCGAATCCGCGCCAATTATGCACCCAAAATTATGTCCAAAGTTATTTAAGAAAACTTATAACCTAGAATGGACTGACATGTAAAATTAAATTCTGAGTTGTAATGCTAAAACATTGTCCGTTTTAATGGGTAAGTGATATAGAACCATTTTTGTATAGCGGACCATTAATCGGGCACACAAAAGGAGTAGTCACTTCTCAAACCAATAGGCCTGTGTATGTTTTTGGAAATTTGGGAGGAATGAAAGCACGGGTTTTAAGGCAAGAAAGAACAGACTTCCGGAACACTTTTTCATTTTTTTTATGCTGAAATGATAGAGACCCTAAATGCGTAAGTCCTCATTAGAAAGATAACCCTTTTCTTGATTTGGTGATTTTTAGACCCTTTCACATTACTCGTAACGTGCCTGATCCTGAAAAAAACTACCTTTTTACGTGAATTCTTGACACGATGATACCCCTTGTCTATGAAGATGATCCCCCGGGGTCCTACCCTTGCTAAAGGTTAGGTTCCTTACAATACATATGTCAAAGTTTCTCCAATCAATGGCATTGTGAACACACTATTCCTAAGATGCAAGTATGAAGGCTACTGATTACAATAACAACAGAACATCGGCGATATAATACGGTCAAGGGAGCTTACTTGTGTAACAGTTGTGATTCAATATTGATTGAAACAAGTAATTGGCATGTGTTAAGCTCATGGTTCACTTAAATTTGCTACCCAATTATTAGAATTTTTCCAAAATCGTTACAGCATTTTTAAAGACTTTCATTTTACACATCCATAGTGAAACAATTAAACTCATCTTTTAACATGCTTTCTTTAAAGGTGCTTGTTCCAATCCGTCTTTGGCCACCACCCATTTAATCCGGGACGCAGTAGCAATTTGAATTCAGATGAAAGGCCATATTTTTCTCTTGTTTCCTGAAGTTTCAAATTCAAATCCATTCCTATCCAAAGATATTGACAAAAAATCTGCCATTTTAAGGGTTAACCATCAATATAGCACATTAGCGCGTCTAGATCAAAACCGCACGTTTGTTTTCCACGGTAATTGGTGGCCAGCGTATACAAGTGTCAGGGCTCTCATACCACGTAGAGATCATGATCGACAAAAATCGGAACAAAAACCTTAGTTTGTACATATAAATATCAGCTAGTTTCCCCCTCAATCATGACAAATCTGGATTCAAAAAAGCCATAGACACCGAGATCTCCAAATTAATAGTTTACAATTGTGTGAATAAAATCAGTGAACTTGGATAGTCAAAGTGCCTTTGCGTCATATTAAAATATCTGAACCAGAATAACCCGTTACCCACTTTTCCATACCAACAAGACTATATCACCCGTGAGTATTTTTGGCTAGGAAAGTGAAACAAAAGGACCATTTTTGCCTGGGCTTTCAGCACTCCCTAACAGATCTAGAGGAAATTAATTTTCCTCACACATAGATACTTAGATTTTATTTAATGAATAAGAAACTTCCGACTAAAGGGCTCTTTCTTTACACTTGCCTCATTAGGGAGCTCTGACTGGTCCTGCTAACCAGAACCCTTGCTGAAAAATCGCTCCAAGTACCTTAGGACGGCGGCCAAAGACCAAAAATATGACTTTGGCGCCGTTGTTTGTTACAAAGGTCCACCTAGTGGATTCATACCACCATGGGATGTAAATCAACGTTTGGGGTGTTGGCCTTCTACATTTTTATTTAGGGTAAAAAAAAAATGGCCAAAAAGTCACATTGTCCAAAAAAATAGGTAAATCATTCGAAATGCATTCCTTTTCTTCAAATAATCTATCAGAACATGTCCATTACCTCAAAGGAGTAATATTAGGGAATATAATGGAAATCATTCTAATTTATAAATTTTGGAGTTCAAAAATGCCAAAAAAAGTCAAATTGTCCAAAAATAGGTAAATCACTCAAAAATTTACATCCCTTTTAAAATAATCGATCAGAACATGCTCATTTACCTCAAATCGTCATATTACAGGGATTAAAATGGAAGCCATTTCAATTTTTAAATTTTTTATTTTTTTTATTTTTTTTAAAAAAGGTTCAAAAAATTGTCCAAAAAAATAGGTAAATAAGTCGAAAATGCATTCCTTCTTAAAATAATATATCAGAACATGTCCATTTACCTTCAAAGGAGTATTATTTAAGTGAGATAATGGAAGCCTTCCGATTTATTAAAATTTTTGGGTCAAAATGGCCAAAAGGGTCAAATTGTCCAAAAAAAGGTAAGGAATCAGTCGAAATACATTCATTCTTAAATAATTTGATTCTAACATGTCCATTCACTGCAAAGGAGTCATATTAAGTGGAATAAAATGGAGAAGCCTTCCGATTTTAGTTTTTGGGGTAAAAATTGGCCAAAAATGGAGGGCGGAAACCTATTATAATGCCCTCTTTTCAAAGTAGGTCATATAAGGTTTTGCCTTTTCATACATCATGTGAAAAGGCGGTGGTAGCTATTTAAACTTTCTAGATTTATGAGTCAAAAATGAACAAATGGGACAAAAATCATCCAAAAATGTCAAAATCATTAAATGGGTGAGATAACGAACCGTATCACTTTTTAATCTTACATATGTTCTTCTTTGACAGTAGGTTGACATCCCACGGGATATAATTAAGTAAACATGGTATATAGACTGCAGCCAGTAGTCATGATTTGGCGTCGAAATGGGACACGAATTTTAACCTTTTCCCAAAATTGATCAAAAATAAACTTAAAATGGAAAACCAATTGATAAAACGGGTGACTTTGTCCATATTTGAATCATTACCCTGTGAATTTAATAGATTCTATTGAATATTTAAAAAATAG
Source organism: Ophioderma brevispina (assembly GCA_023653785.1). Taxonomy (NCBI): domain Eukaryota; kingdom Metazoa; phylum Echinodermata; class Ophiuroidea; order Amphilepidida; family Ophiodermatidae; genus Ophioderma; species Ophioderma brevispina. The sequence goes on along the minus strand of JAMKCH010019075.1, from coordinate 31,980 downwards.
TTGTTAGGCCAGGGTTGATTTTTCTAGAGAGCTCGGATGGCATTTTAAATGGACATTATAATCAGCTAAATTACGTTTAATGAGTTTTTAAACTGCATCTTAATATTGTAACATATATTTCGTACGGCTATACATTAGAATAGGCAAACTTGGATATTGACACGACAACAAAACAAATCAATCATCACAATAATAATGTTCTTTGACTTATTCGTATTCTGATGAGCACAAAGACCGCATTCATGTTAAAATTAGTTTTATACCTCGAATTTTTGATATGGTTTCTCATTTAATTGTAAATAATTTTATTCCTGACGCGCAGTTATTATTAAGATACTCACAAGGCTTTTTTGTAAGTTTAGTATTATGTGTTACAGTGATCTATCAAGGGCCTGAGGGTAGGCTGCTCTGTATTAATTTGGACCTGAGTTTACCCATTTGTGGTAAATTTCCATCAAATCTGCGGAATGGAAATAGCCAATACTCTAATTTTACTGAGGGTTGTAAATTTAATGGAAACAATAAATCTAAGGACAATATTATGCATTACATTATCAATCATAGCTTAAGTTGATTTTTTTTTACCGTAATTGAAATAATCTTCAGATTGCCCCTCCAATCTTGAGTTTCATTTTGATCTCAGACCAATTGACTCCAAAATGGGTAAAGGAATACCTAGCACTGTATCCACCTAATTATATTCCCTGCGTATTTTAGAAAGAGCCAATTATGACTGTTTTACTATATTTTGACATTTACCCGTTTGGTCATTTTACCCAAAATCTGTGTTCATTGAAAGGCTAGGCCTATTTTACTTATCCACTGTCTGGGAAGTTAATGAATTATGTTCCTTTAAGCTATTTGGAGAAAGAGATGTTATGACTAATTTATTTTTTTGGACAAATTTGAACTTGTTTAGGCCATTTTGACCTAATTTGACCAAATTTGAACTTGTTGGCCATTTTGACCCCTACCAAAACATGTCAATGAATGGCTACTACTCTATTCAGTTAATTATAGTTCTTGGGAAGCAAACTTACATATTCTCAGTATGATTGTTGAGAAAGATAGCATTGATCCTTTATGGATTTTGGGTACAGTTTTGATTTTTTGCAATTTGACCCCAAAATATGCAAATGAAATGGCTAGCCACGCAATCCGCTCATTTGTGGTCCCTTGGGATGTACACGCACATGTTATGAGAAACAGTTGAGAAAAGACCGCATTCATGTTAAAATTAGTTTTATACCTCGAATTTTTGATATGGTTTCTCATTTAATTGTAAATAATTTTATTCCTGACGCGCAGTTATTATTAAGATACTCACAAGGCTTTTTTTTAAGTTTAGTATTATGGGTTATACACTGTTGATTTATAAAGGGTCTGAGGGGTAGGGCTGACTCTTGGATTAATTTGGAACTGAGTTTACCCAATTTGTGTGGGTAAATTTCCATCAAATCTGAGAAGTGGAATAGCCAATTACTCTAATTTTATGAGGTTGTAATTTAAGAACATAAATCTTAAGGGACAATTATTGATTGCATTACATTTATCAATCATAGCTTAAGTTGATTTTTTTTACCGTTATTGACATAATGCAGATTCCCTCCAATCTTGAGTTCTTTTGATCTCAGCCCAATGTGACTCCAAAAAGGGTTAAATTGGAATACTAGCACTGTATCCCACCTAAATTATATTCCATGAGTTTATTTTTTAGAAAAGAGCCAATTATTGATGTTGCTACTAGATTTTGACATTTACCGTTTGGTCATTTGAACCCCAAAAGTGTTCATGAAAGGCTAGCACCTTTATTTACTTAGCACTTCCCTGGAAGTAAAATGAATTATGGTCCTTTAAGCTATTTTGAGAAAAGAGATTGTTATGCCTTAATTGCTTATTTTTGGACAAATTTGAACTTGTTTGGCCAGTTGGACCTAATTTGGACAAATTTTGAACTGTTTGGCCATTTGACCCTAACAACATGTCATTGATGACTACTACTCTATTCAGTTAATTATGTCTTGGGAGAAGAAAACTTTACATATTCTCATTATGATTGTTGAGAAGAAAGGCATTGATTCATTTATGGATTTTGGGACATTTGATGTTTTTTTGTGGTCAATTGGCCCCCAAAATATGCAAATTGAAATGGATAGCACTCAATCCGCTCATTTGTATTCCCTTGGGATGTACACCGACATGTTCTGATGAAACCAGCTTGAGAAAAGAAGGCAATATGATTGATTTACCTATTTTCGGACAATATTGACCCTTTTTTGGCCATTTTGACCCTAAAAATAAATATTGGAATTGACTTCCATTATATTTACCTAAATAGACCTCCTTTGAAAGGTAAATGGACATGTCCTGATCAGAGTTATGTTAAGAAAGGAATGCATTTCCACTGATTACCTCTATTGGGGACAATTTGACCTTTTGGCCTTTTGACCCCAAAAATTATAAATTGGAATGACTTCCAGTATATTCACTTAAATATGCATCATTTGAATGGTAAATGGACCTGTATGATAGATATGACGGAAATGCCATTTCGACTGATTTACCGATTTTGGACAATTTTGACCTTTTGGCCATTTTTTACCCTTAAAATTCAAAAAATTAGAATGGCCACACCCCATTACGCTAAGTATATGTCCCATGAGGATTCAAATCCACATGGTTGGCGGTTTGTAACAAACAACGCCGTCAAAACTTTCTGAGCACTTTTTACTGTAATGGCCGGAGTCTACCTTCTATTGGCCGTATGATTTGTTTGCTGGTGTTATCTACGTAAATAGGATTTTTTCATTAAAAACATTACAACAGTAACTGCTCCTAGAAATGAGTTGATTTATTGGGTAGAATCCTTAGACAGGGGTCTTTTTTAATATGAAAACTTATCAGACATGGGTGTCTCATTTCCCGAGAACTTTCTCAAAAGGATTGTTAAAACATAAAAATTTAAAAATCTTGTGCTACCAAATGACCCTTAGAAATGGGTAAGGTTTGAGGGCTCAGCTGCACACCCCGACCAAACCAATCCCCCCCCCCGGGATTAAATGTACCTCATCAAGTAGCATACATTTCTTGAGTTAAACCTGACATAACACTTTATGTATTTACATTAAAATAGAGCTCTACTTGTAAAATCATATGTGCTAATGGAAAAAAATAGATGATAGCTTCCGCAAAGATATTATGATGTCATAGTGACGTCATAATAGTAATTGGTATTGGTAAATGGTATCATGGAAGAAGTGACCAAGGTATAATTTGTAGTAAAATTGTAAAAAAAGTGTAAGCATCGGGTTTCGTAAAAAATTTCTGTCAGTGGTTTTAGGTGTTCCACATAAAAGCTAAGTAAATGTAGGGTAAGGTAATTCTGCATCAAGAGAGGAAAAAAAAATACTTAAAAATGGCAGTCTACACCCAAACAAAACCAACAAACGAATGAAATATTATTTATGTTCTAACGGTGGAAAAAATATTTGCGGACAAAATTCATTTCCTTATGATATCAGCAAGCAAGAATTATGCACTTTTGCGGTTGGTGGTATTGAAATGATTGTAAAAAAAATAAAAAAAATAAAAAAAATAAAAAAAATTCCCCCAACTCAACGGCCATGTGAGGTCAAGTTGAAAAAATAGCGTTAAAAATGTAAAAATTGACCTCCATTGAAAAGTTGGAGGTTCTAACTTGAGTCATATGTGCAACATGGGATCCCTCATTTGTTATTGAGATCAAAGGTCATGTTGGCCACGGTCAAGGTCATGTGCCAAGGTCAAAAGTCCTGTGAGTCAATTAAGATAGGTTGGGCGGCCCACAGCTTATAATCTTTGAATAGTGAGCGCGAAAGCCGAGTACCGCGAAATCCTAGTTAATATTGAAAACACCCCTATTTCAAGATAAGGTATGACCCAAGAAAAATGGCAACATATAAAAGTGAAATGCGAAAAGTTTTCAATATTAATGAAGAAAAAAAAAGTAGTACTTTGAGAATAAAATTTAATTTCTTCACAGGTTATGTTGCAACAATTGCATTTTGCTGAATTTGAAATTTAAAAAAAAATGCAGAAAGAACAGGATGGTTCGTTCGTTCGTGCCAAGTCCAAAATCACCGTGGAAGCTCAGTCTTTAACCAGCTGATGATAGTTTCATCATCCAGGTGGATCAGGCCTGGGATTCATGGGACTTGTAGACCTCACACTAGTCATCTATGATGTGGTATATGGTTTGTGGCTCTCCACAAATCGCAGTTGGTGATGGTTCTACTCGGATCTTGTGAAGGAAGTTCTTTGTACGACCTAAACGCCAGTCGGAGTCTGTGAGGGGACCCATGTTTCTACCATGGTCACAGCCTTGGCCGTGCTAGATGGCTGTCCACAAAATGCTTAGGTTCAAAGTAGAGATGACCATTGCTCAAACCATCCGTCATTGATCCGGGATGATCGATAGAGATACTGTGACTGCAGTGTAGGCATGGGTAGCCAAGTGATTCGTGGAATTCTTGATCTCCAAAGGGTGTTGGTGGTGGGTTTAGATACCCAGGTAATCAATTCTGGCGGCAGCGTGATCGTCTGAGGTTATCCTAGATTGGCAGGAGCTATGCCGACAGAATGCACTGTAAGCTAAGAAAGAAATTTCCCCCAACTAAATTTTATTTATCAACTGAGCATTGTCAAAGTGGTAAAAGTTATAAAAACAAATTGAATTGAAACTTACCATATGGACCTTATGAGCTCTCCAAATCGCTATTTTTATCATTTTTAAAACATTGCAAAAACCTTTCAAAGAAATGGTATAGCCCAACACCACACCCTATGATTATCTTCATGCTTGGGATTGTAATATAAAAAATCCATAAAAACACATATACAAGAGAAAATTTTAATCCGTCATTTTTTTTAAAAATATTGACTGTTTTTGTAATGACATTTCATTTAAAAAAAAAACAGTGATAAAAAAGGGGGAAAATACGGGAAAAATGAAATTTAACGTTTGGCGTTGCCATTGGCACGAGATGTGTATGAAACTAAGATCCATTTTGTTGGTTTCAGCAAAGGCCTATCATGGGAATGACGTATAAGATAAATCTATTTTTTGACCGTTGACCACATTTTTCTCAAAATCGTGATTTTTACAGACAACTGCTCTTAAGTTGAATTGTGTTCATATACATCAGAACATTAAGGAAATATGTCATGATTTGAATATTTGGAAAAATTTGATTATGGATGGAAAGCTTAAGTAACGTAGTTACATATAATCAAACTTAAGTGAAAAATTGTGCCACATGTGTTGAGTATTTTGCCCTTTAATTTTCGGCCCAATAGGCTTACGCGAAAACGATTCCGACAAACACTATCGCAGGCAAAATGGGACGTCAAAGGTGCTGACCTTCCATTAATTTTTTTACGTCGTTGTGTCCATCATATCGCAGTGTTGCCACTTTCCTATACTGCGAGCGATGTGTTTATATAAAAATAAATTAAAACAAAACGAATGAAACAAAATATGTCATTCTGTAACTTATTTTCAAATTTTATTATTACTTTCATTAATCCATCATATTACAGTGTCAGCAAAAACAAGTCGAGTCAAACACAGATGTTTTGGTCATCACTTGACGTCACGAGGAGAGAAAAATTGGCGCGCTTTCGATCAATGAAGCCGTGGCGAAAAATCGCCCGTTTCTTCGTATGTCCAAAAAGCCAAAATTAAAATGCCCTATTTTGTAAATTTTACATAATTGTTATTATTCTTCGGGAATCGAATGTATGTACATATATTTTATGAATGAAAGTCAAACTGAGCTTGACAAAACATCGTGGAATATTTTTTTACCTTTAAGTTTCGAAAAAAGAGGTGCGGTATGACTTCTATAGTGGGATGTTAGTTACCGTTCTGATGGCCATTTCTTTCATTTTAGTATTTTATTAAATAGCTTTTCATGGATTACCCAAGATTAGTATACCACAATTTACATTAGGCAATATCAAAGTACACTACAATGAATATAAATCTTTCAGGTATGAAATGCTTCAACTAGTAACATACCAGCATTCTTAAATATCTTGAAAATTGCATCAATGGGAATTTTCAAGTTAAAATTTTCATGACGCCCAGAAATTTTTACCAATAAATTTCTGGGCCATTGTTTTGCGTGCCGAGAACCATACATTTTGTTTTGCTTGCAGTAACTGAGAGTTTATTGGCTGGGAAACTACACTCTTGTTCAAAATAGTTGGAACACTTTGTGGAGATTTGGTTCCCGCCCCCTCATTTCAAGGTGGCATGGCACGACGACACACTTGAGTATCTCGCACATAGTATTTAAAACACTGATTGGGAGGGGTTGGGGCGGGGGAAAGAAAGTGAAGTTACAATGCGTTCAAGACTATTATTCTCCTCATAGCTGCCATATTAAACAGGGTGGGTTCAAGGACTGATGAACAAGATTATATCCAAAGGTCGAAAAAATCATGTACAAAATCACAAAAACGCTCATAACTCGAGAACGGTTTAAGTTAAGAACACATTTTTTTCAGGAAATGAAGATGAACCTAATATCTTATAATATTACACTAGGTTAAAATCGAAGCTGTACGGGAGTGAATTTTTAAACATAAAGTTAACATTTAATAAAAAAAAATATAAATAAACATATACAAAAGTTAAAAGCTACAACGCAAAAATACTGAATAAGACATGACCGAAAGCACAAAAACGTGCATTACACACAACAACACAAACATACACAGTACGCACATACGCACGCCACTCGCCCCCGCACACCACATACGCCGCCACGCGCACACACTCGCCGATCAACCCACCACAACCTAACCGAGATTTTCATATAGGCCACGTTTTTGTGAAACAACAAAAACTACTAATAAACATGACCGAAAGCACATCACAGTACATTCCAGCCAAAACTCGAGCGCGACGAACACACACTCACACATAAGCACGCAAACGCTAGTGGCCACCCACAACCCATACATACACACACACAACACACACACACTAGCACACAAAAATATAAGTGCACATTAACAGGCAACCACGCACATACACACCTAAAACACAAGACCTGTCATAACGCCACGTTTGCTCGAGTCAAATGCAGAATAAGATAAATAAATAAATGAGCAATTTTATACCATTTGCATTTGGTCTTGAGGCATGATGAGGCTTCGCCCCTTACGAACAGTGCTGCAAGACCTAGTAGTAGTAGAATATTTTAAGATCTTAAACCAAAAACAAAAAAAAAATCGTTATACCATGCCCACGTTGTTGACCAGAATTTGTTTTATAAATCCAATGTTGCAAATATATTTGTGGAGGGATAACCACGCGCTAAATGGAAAAAATTTAGTGCCGAATTATCCTTAAACCTCTTGTCATTAGGAGCTGCGCTTTTCTATATGGCTCGCTTGACTTTAAAAGGGGGTGACCCGATCGCGAACCTCGCCACCAACCACACTTACTCCATCAAAATAGCGAGTCTGATATCAGAAGAAAGTTCAAAGTTCGCCAGTTTATATATATATATTAACACAGAAGATGGGAAACAGGGCTGTTTGTAACATTTACTGGACAAAATTTGATGCCGCTGTAGATAGGAAAGACAATTATAAACCAAACGAGAGTAAAGAATCATTGGCTCTGAGAAGCGGGATTCGGAACCGGCGACTCTGGATTGCGCGACCAAGTGCTTACCACTGAGCTATTCAGACCTTGTGTTGGCGGTTTTGATCCACTAATTGCTAGCCATCCACTTTACTTGAATCAAGCTAACAGTATTATGATGTACTGCCGGATCAATATTGAGCACTCCATGAAATTAATTAAACTATATACAGAAGATGGGGAAACGGCGTTTGTACATTTATATGGTGTATTTATATATTAATGTTTTACGAAGTCAATCGTAGGAAAACTAGTTAGCGGCCTGTCGAAAGAAGCACTTCGCGTCATTGGTGTTGCTCGTTAAGATCATGATCGCCGATGGGGGTTATGCAAAATAGCATCCTCAATGCGCCTTTCTCAAATTCACGCTAACCTTTCAGGCAACAGCTACACGGTTCATTGCATGCCCCTGTCCGTTGTATGGGCTTCGTGTCTGTCGTTCACAACTCTTCAGGGTCTTCACGTGGTAGGATTGTTTTTTCTCCTTTCTCATTACTTTTGTAAATTAAAAAATTCCCCACCCTCCTCCCATTTCAGTTTGTGTTATGCGCGATTTCCAAATTTATAATTGGAGTAGTAAGTCTTGGCCAAGTACTAGGGTTACGCCGGCGTCTCCGCCAAAACGGCGCCACATATGGGTGTACCGTACGACGCAGTTCAAGCAATATGAAACGCGTGCGTACCGCCATGGCCAAGAAATTGTTCTCAGAGTAGAGTATTTATTAACGTGTCTAATTGTTGTATATGGTATTCTTTGAGCTTGGCGATGAACTAAGTGCTGTTTCTAGTATTTTGGATGTTTAAATTCTATAGCATTTGGCATATATTCCACGCTTTTGAATTAAATATGCTTTTAGTTTCCTATTTTCTTTTACATTTTCCACCCAGTGTTGGTGCCAAGTGGTAGTGCGGAAAAAATGTAACATTTGGGCAACAAGTTTACAAAATTGTATTAGTTTTCATATATTTGGATTAAGTGCCTATAAATTGTAATATAGGTTTTATTTACGTGATATTAGGCACAACATTTGCTTGCAAGAGGGGTCTTTCTTCGGATCAATAAATATGCATACATTTGGATAGGCCATTGCTTAAAATGGTTAGGGCCAAAAATAATGATGATACTTAATCATGATTATTTGAGGAACCAATGTTCTCTTGTTGAAATCCGGGTTGAAATCTGGTTGCAAATCTGCGATTTCTGATGAATAGCATACTTGCAAGGATTTAGCACATTGTGTGCTTGTGGTGCGCGCACACTCGCGGCGTCCGGAGGGATGCGTCGGGTGGGATGCTGTTGAGTGATGCTACGCCGGACGGCCGGACTTGGTGCAGGTTCTGAGGCGAGTCTCGAGTATTTCCGACTCCCAAGAACCTGGGCTTTATCTTGTGGGCGGTCATTGTATTGTTCCTTCAATCTGTACGAATTTGCTGTTTGGAGAAATATCCTACGCCACAATGATGCGTAATGCCAGTTTGGGGTCCTTTCCATTCTTTTCGTAGGAGCTTAAATATATATATATAATATATAGATATATAAATTAAAAAAACAATTTAAGACTTGATTAACATTTGTTTTACAGTACTGTTTCGTGAGGGACGCAAACAGACCTCACTTCCTCAGAAACAAAATGCATAATACTAGTTTTATGCATAGCATTATGCATAGCATTATTGGTATAGCAAAATACTAGTTAAAATGCCATAACACTAGTATTATGCCATTTGTTTCTGAGGCGGTGAGGGTCTGTTTGCAGGCCATCACGAAACAGTACGGCTAAAACAAATGGAATCAAGTCTTTAAAATTGTTGTACATAGTCCCTTAGGGTGTGAGCACTTTCCTTGGATGGTTTATCTCAAATTTGATCAACATATTATATATATATTATATATATATATATATATATTATTTATATATACTATTATATAATATATATATATATAACTATCAAGAAAAAAGAGAAAAAAACGTACATTTTTCATGAGGGGAGGTGGGATACGAACCCATTCAACAAATGGAATAGTAGACCAGGGTAAACTACCACTAGACCAGAGTACCAACTCCATTTAATGAAGAAATCAAAAGATATTATGCATTCTCTGGCGATTATGTCATCTCATACGTCAGTTTAAATGACTAATCAAGCTTATAGACTGCCTAACTTTTCGGTCAAAAACGGTTAACACGACATAATAGAGGCAATAACTTGGAAGATTTCAAATAGACTGTAAAATCCTTGTAATCCTTTGAACCTCTTATAGAAGATTTCAAAAAAGTACAAAATTTAATTTTTTAATTCTTTATTGGTAGACCGTTGGTTACCCATATGCATCTCTGATCGATAGACATTTTAATAGGGCTTAAGTTTACAACCAAAACACCTACAACGTGCTAGTGTAGTGGCAAAATCCAATTGGCTTGTAAACCAATGCTTCCTTGAAGTTCTTAAGTTCGAATCCCTATTTGTATTTGTTTGTTCAACCAAATCACACCGTTAATAATTTAAGATACACTCTAGTTATTCTAAAATCCATTGATAAATCCATTTATAACTTGAAATTTCGTATTGCTTTCACAATAGTTTAGTCTCAGGTCTGATATGAACACCATCAGCTCTCTAATACATGGGTATATCCCCAACCCCCACAAACACAGTTTCCAACACCCAAACCCCCCCCCCCCCCCCCCACCCCCCCACCCCCCCCACAAAAAAATGCGATGATATTTAATGCAAAAACGAAGTATTATGCAAGTTATAGAAATGAAGTTGATCTCAAATACAGTTGATGATACGTGGAGTAGTTGTTGATTCCTTTCTTCCTTTGGCTCGTATAATTAATTTCTAGCTTTTATCATACTTTGCGGCATAGCCCCTCTCAACCATGCGCGCAAATAGATACCAGTACGCACATGTGTGTCACGGTTGCGTTTTAGCGTGTGGTGTGGTATTATATGTGCTGAAAGCTATTATAATGTAATTTTTGAGGGTTAACATTTTTTTTAAATAAAGTTTCTTTTAAAAAATTGATGAGTTTTTTAAAATCAAACTGAATAAATACATGTAATGCCAGAAATATGATTCCTATTTAAAAAATCGGGTTTATTATAGTTTTCATTTGAGGGATGATACATACTTCGTCTACTGAATAAAATCATGTTCTTAATTAAAGCGTTTTTGAGTTATGAGCGGGCTTGAAAATCTGTACATGATTTTTGACCGTTCGGATACAATCGTCAAAATGTTGGAACATTTGTGCAGATTTGGTTCCCGCCCCTCATTTCAATGTTGCATGAGCAGGACGACACACTTGATAATCTGCACATATTATTTTCAACCACTGATTGGAGGGGTGGGGGAGGGGGAAAGAAAGTTATAGTTACACTGCGTTTCAAGCCTATTATCTCATCATAGCTGCCATTATTAACAGGTCGGGTGTTCCAAGGACGTAGAACAATGAATTATATCCAAAGGTCGAAAAATCATGTACAAAATTCACAAAAACGTTCATAACTCGAGAACGGTCTAAGTTAAGAACACCATTTTTCAGGAAATGAAGATGACCTATATCTTTATATATTACACTAACTTAAAATCAAATGCTGGACGGTGAATTTTTAAATAAAGTTTAAAAATTAATAAAAAAAATATAAATAACATAACAAAAGATTGCAAGTTAAAAGCTTCAAGAACAAATTGAATAAGACATGACCGAAAGCACCAAAACGCTGCATTTACACACAGACACACAGACATACACAGTACGAACATACGCACACACACTCGCCCCCGCACACACATACGCACGCGCACGCACACACTCGCGCTCACCCACACAACCTAAACCGAAGATTTTCATTATAGGCACGTTTGAACAACAAAAACACTTAATTAAAACTGACCCAAAAGCACACCACAGTACATGCCAGCCAAAACCTGCGCGCGAGACACACACACACTCACACATACGGCACGCACACGCAGGCCACCCAACACATAACATACACACACACCCACTAGCACACACAAAATATACGTGCACATTCACAAGCAACCACGCACATACACACCTAAAACAACAAGAAGGTCATACACGCCGTTTGCTATGGCTTCAAATGCAGAATAGAGAAATAAATAAATGAGAATTTTATATCAGTTGCATTGGTCTCGGAGGAGGGGGGGGGGGTTTTCGGCCTTACGAAACAGTGCTGCAAGACATAGTAGTAGAATATTTTAAGATCTTAAACCAAAAACAAAAAAAATCTTATACCATGCCCACGTTGTTTTGAAGATTGTTTTCTAATCCACTTTTGGCAAATTATATTGTGGAGGGATAACCACGCCGCCTACATTGCAAATAATAGTGCCGATTTTATCCTTAAACCTCTGTCATTAGGAGTGTCTTTTCTATATGGCTCTGCTTTTAAACGGCGGGTGACCCGATCGAGAACTACACACCACCACCACTACTCCATCAAAATAGAGAGTCGATTATCAGAAGAACGTCAAAGTTCGCCAGATTATATATATATCTTATACAGAAGAAGGGGAAACGGCGTCGTTTGTACATTTACTGGATCAATTTGATGAAAGCTGAATAGAAAGACAATTATAAACCCAAACGAGATAAAGAATCATTGGCTGAAGAGGGGGATTCGACCGGCGACCTCTGGATACTGCGAGGACCCAGTGCTCTACAATGAGCTTTCAGCCCTTGTGTTGGCGGTTGATTCCCCCTCCTAATGGTAGCAATCATCTTTACTCTGATTCAGCTAACAGTATTATTATGTATGCCGGTCAATATTTGATGCACTCCATGAAATTAAATTAAACTATATACAGAGCTGGGAAAAGGCGTGTGTAACATTTATATGGTTTATATAATATTAAGTTTTCCGAAGTCCCATCGTAAGGAAAACTAGTTTAGCGCCGGTCAGAAAAGAAGCATTCGCGTCCTTGGTGTGTGCTCGTTAAGCTCCATTGATCGCCGATGGGGTGTTATGCTAAATAACATCCTCAATGCGCCTTTCTCCAATCATCGTAACCTTTTCAGGCACAGCATTCCAAATCGGATCATTGCATGGCCTTGTCCGTTGTATGGGCTTCGTGTTATGTCGGTCACAACTCATCAGTGCTTCACGTGCGTAGGATGGTTTTTCTCCTTTCTCATACTTTCGTATAATTAATTTCCCACTCCTCCCTCCCATTTAAGTTTGTGTTATGCGATATTTGTTAAAGGGGGTTGTTTTTTAAAAAAAGTAATAATTTCTTGGCCAAGTTACTAGGTACGCCCGCTTCTCCGCCAAAACGGCGCACATCTCTGGTTGTAGTAAGAACGCAGTAGTTACGCATATGCAAACGTGCGTACGCAATGGCCAAGAAATTGTTGCTCAGAGTAGAGTAGTTATGACGTGGTCTAAATTGTTGTTAATCATGGTCTCTTTGAGCTGATGCAAACTAAGTTGCATTTGGTTCTCCCTAGTATTTGTATGTTTTAAATCTATTGCATTGGCAATTTCCACGCTTTGAAAAGTAATAGGCTTTTATGTTTCCTAGTTTTCTTTTTCCATTTTCCCCACGGTTGTGGTTGGTGCAAGTTGTAGTGGCGGAAAATGTAAAATTTTGGCAACAAGTTTACACAAATTGTATGAGTTTTCTTCTGGAGTAAGGGCCTATATAATTGTAATATAGGTTTTCTGTACGTGATATTTAGGCCAACATTGCTGGCAAGAGGGGTCTTTCTTACGCCTACAATAAATAGCATTACATTGGTGATAGGGCCCATTGCTCTAAATTGTTAGGCCAAAAATAATATGTAACTTAATCATGCATTATATTGAAGGAAACCCAATGTTCTTTGTTTTGAAATACGAGGTTTGAAAATACGTGTTGAAAATCTGCGATTTCGCTTCGAATCGCATACTTGCAAGGAGTTAGCACCTTTGTGTGCTTGGGGTGGCGCGACAATCGCCAGCGTCGGAGGGATGCGTTTCCGGTGGGATGCTGCTTGAGATGATGGCTACGTCCGGACGGCCGGACTGTCAGGTTCTGATGCGAGTTCCGGTATTTCCAACTCGCAAGAACCTGGGCCTTATCTTGTTGGATGTAATTGTATTTGGTTCTCCATCTGTACGATGCTTGTTTGGATAAATTATCCTAAGAACAACTGATGCGTCATTGCCAGTTTGGTGTCAGTTCCATTCTTTTCGTCTGGAGCTAAATTAGCTAGTATTATATATATAATAAACAATTTTACGATTTGAATACATTTGTTTTACAGTACTATTTCTGAGGGCTGCAAAAAGACCCTCACTCACTCAGAAAAAAAATGCATAATACGAGTATTTGCATTATGCATATTATTATGTATTATGCATAATACTAGTAAAATGCATACCCACTAGATTATGCATTTTTGTTCGGAGGACTGTGAGGGTATGTTTGCAGGGCCTCACGAAACAGTACTGGAAAACAAAATGTAATCAAGTCTTCAAATGGTATACATAGCTCTCTTAGGGTTGAGCACTTTTTCATTGGATGGTTTTATCATTACTTTGATTCTATATATATATATATACATATATATATATATATTATAATATCTTATATATATAATATTATATGATATAATCTAAATTAAGAAAAAAGAGAAAAAAACGTACATTTTCATGATGGGAGGGATACGAAGAAACACATAAACATGGATGTAGAACCAGGGTAACTACCACTAGGACCCAGAGACCAAAATCATGAAATGAAAGACAATCAAAAATATTATGCATTCTCTTGCCGATTATGTCATCTCCACGTCAGTTTTAATGACTAATTCAAGCTTTAGGATTGCTAACTTCGGTCAACAACGGTAAACACGACATAATAGCGTGCAACGAACTTGGAAGATTTCAAATAAGACTCGAAATAGATGCATTTCATCGGTCTACAGAAAAGTAAAAAGAATCACATATATATTTTTTTAATTCTTTCGCGTAGTGGACCGTTGGTTACCCATAATGACTCTTGATCGATAGCCATTTTAATAGGATTAAGTTTCCAACCAAAACAAATACAACGTGCTAGTGTAGTGCAAATCCATTGGCTTGTTAAACCAATGCTGTCATTGAAGTTCTTAAGGTCGAATTCCATATGTGTTTTGTATTTTTGTTCAACCAAATCACTCCGTTAATAATTTAAGAAAACTAGTGTTCTTAAATCCATTTTATAAATTGAAATTTCGTATTGGTTCACAATAGTTTCGTCTAAGGGTAGATAGAACACCATCCAGCTTCTTTTTCTTTAATACATGTCTATTCCCCACCCCCACACACAACGGTTTCCTATACACACAAAAATGCGATGCTATTTAATGCAAAAAACGATGTATAGTGCAAATTTATAGAAATGAAGTTATCTCACATACAGTTGATTGTCACGTGAGTTAGGTGATCCTTTCTTCCTTTGGCTCGATAATAATTTCTAGTTCTTTTATTCATACTTTTGCGGATATCCCCCTCTCACACACATGCGCGCAAATATATACACGTACGCACATGTGGGTCAGTGCGTTTTAGCGGGAGGTGTGAGAATATATGTGCTGAAGTCTTATTATAAGCTAATTTTTGAGGGTTTAACATTTGTTAATAAAGTTTCCTTTTAAAAAATGATGAATTTTTTAAAATCACTGAATAAATTACATGTAATGCCCAGAAATATGATTTCTATTTACAAAACTGGTGTAGTATCATTTGAGGGATAATACCATCTTTTCCTGAAAAAATCATGTGCTTACCTTAAAAGCGTATTTGAGTTATGAGCGTTTTTGTAACAAATCGTACAGATTTTTTGGACCGTCGGATACAATCGTGTTCAAAATGTTGGAACATTTTGTGCAGATTTGGTTCACGCCCCCTCATTTCAATGTTGCATGAGCACGACGGACCACACTTGAATAATCTCGCACCTATTATTTTCAACACTGATTGGGTGGGGGTGGGGAGGGGAGAAAGAAGGTATGTACAAGCGTTGCAAGCCTATTATCTCCTTATAGCTGCCAATATTAAAGGTGTCCAAGGACTTAAGAACAAGATGATATCACCAAAGGTCGAAAAAATCATGTACAAAATTCACCAAAAACGCTCATAACTCGAGAACGGTTTTAAGTTAGAACACCATTTTTAGGATGAAGCTACCTTATTCTTTATTCATATGACACAAGGTTAAAATCGAATGCATGTACGGTGTTGAATTTTTAAACATAAAGTTTAAAAATGTAATAAAAAAAAAAATAATAAATAACATATACCAAAGTTAAAAGTACAAAGAAAAAATACTGAGAAGAAAGCCGAAAGCACAAAAAAACGTTGCATTATACACACAGCCACACAGACACACAGACATACCAGTACGAACATACGCACGCACTCGCCCCAGCACACACATACGAACGCACGAACACACTCGCGCTCCCCACACACCCTAAACCGAGATTTTATATAGGCCGTTGAACAACAAAAAAACCTACTTAATAAAACATGACAAAAAGCACACCACAGTACATTCCCGCCAAACTCGCGGCGAAACAACACACTCACACATACGCACGCACACGCAGTGCCAACCCACACATACATACAAACACACACACACTAGCAACACACAAAATATACGTGCCCATTCAAATGCAGCCACGCAACATACATAACTAAAACACAAAAATGTCATACACGCACGTTTGCTCTGAGATCAAATGCAGAATAAGATAAATAAATAAATAGAATTTTATATCATTTTGGCATTTGGTCTATGAGGAGTGAGGGCTTCGGCCCTACGAAACAGTGCTGAAAGACATAGTAGTAGAATATTTCAAGATCTTAAACCAAAAAACAAAAAAAAAAAATCTTTATTTTACCATGCCACGTTGTTTGCAGAATTTGTTTTATCAATCCAATTTTGGCAAATAATTTTGTGGAGGGATAACCACGCGGCCTACATTGAAAAAAATTAGTGCCGATTTATCCTTAAACATCTTGTCATCGGAGGCTGCTCTTATCTATATGGCTCTGAGTTTACTTAAAGGCGGGTGACCGACGAGAACCTTCGACCCACCACCACTAGCCATCCAAAAATAGAGAGTTGCTGATAGCAGAAGAAAGTTCAAAGTTTCGACAGTATTATATTTTATATCTATAGACAGAAGATGGGAAACGGCGTTTGTACATTTACTGGATCATAATTGATGCACGGTGATTGATTAGAAAGACAATTTAAACCAAACGAGTAAAGAATCATTGGCTGAAGCGGGATTCCAACCCGGCCGACCTATGGAGTTGCGAGAACAGTGCTTCTCCCATCTGAGCTATTCAGACCTTGTGTTTGGCGGTTGATCCCCTAATTGCTAGCCATCATCTTTACTCTGTGAATCATCTAACAGTATGAGTATGTACTGCGGATTCCGGATCAATATTGATGCATCCATGAAATTAAATTAACACAGATACAGAAGGATGGGGAAACGCGTTGTACCATTTATATGGTTTATTATATATATTCTGTTTTCCGCAAGTTCATCGTAAGGAAACCTAGTTTAGCGCCTGTCGAAAAGAAGCACTTCGCGTTCCTTGGTTGTGCTCGTTAAGCTCCATTGATCGCCGATGTGTGTTATGCTATATAGCATCCTCAATGCGCCTTTCTCCAAATCATCGCTCACCTTTCAGGCCACAGCATCCAATCGGATCATTGCACGCCCTTGTCCGTTGTATGAGCTTCGTGTCTGTCGGTCACAACTTATCAGTGCTTCACGTGGTAGGATGAAGTTTTCTCCTTTCTCATTACTTTTGTAAATTAATTCCCACCCTCCTCCCATTTCAGTTTTGGTTGTTATGCGCTATTCCAAATTATAATTGGAGTAGTAATTTCCTGGCCAAGTTACTAGGTACGCCCGCTTCTCAACCAAAACGGCGCACATCTGGGTTGTACGTAGACGCAGTAGTTCAAGCACTTATGCGACGCGTGCGTACGCAATGGCCAAGAAATTGTTGCTCAGAGTAGAGTAGTAGAGTTAGAGTATTTATTAACGTGTCTAATTGTTGTATCATGGTATTCTTTGAGCTGATGCAACTAAAGTTGCATTGGTTCTCCCTAGTATTTTTATGTTGTAACATCTATAGCATGTGGATATATTCCACGCTTTGAAATTAAATATGCTTTTATGTGTTCCATTTTTCCTTTACCATTTTTCCCCACGTTTTTGGTTGAAAGTGGTAGTGCGGAAAATGTAAACCATTTTGGCAACCAAGTTTACACAAATTGTATAGGTTCTCTTTTTGGATTAAGTTATAAAATGTAAATAGGTTTATTACGTGATATTTAGGCCAACATTTGCTGCCAAGAGGGGTATTCTTCGCTCAATAACACATGCATACATTTTTGATAGGCCCATTGCTCTAACTTGTTAGGCCAAAAAATATTATTTGTACTTAATCATTGATTAATGGGACCAATGTCTCTGTTTGAAATCCCGGTTGAAATCCGTGTGGAACTCTGCGATTTCTGCTTCGAATCGCATACTTGCAGGATTAGCAACTTTGTTGTGCTTTTGTGGGGAGCGCGCACACTCGCAGCGTCCGGAGCGGATGCGTCCGGTTGGGAGTGCTTGAGATGGATGCCTACGTCGGACGGCCGGACTGTTGCAGGTTCTGATGCGAGTCTCCGAGTATTTCCAGACTCGCAAGAACCTGGGCTTATCTTGTGGATGTCATGTATTTGTTCCTCCATCTGTACGAATGCGTGTTTGGATTAAATTATCCTACGCACAATTGATGCGTCTATGCCAGTTTGGTGTCATTTCCATCTTTTAGTATGGAGCTACAATATATATATATCATAATATATAACAATTTTAAGACTTGATTACATTTGTTTACAGTACTGTTTCGTGAGGGCCTGCAAACAGACCCTCACTCCTCAGAACCAAAAATGCATAATACTAGTATTATGCATTATGCTTATGATTATTTTATGTATATGCATAATACTAGTAAAATGCATACATAGTATTATGATTTTTGTTTCGTGAGGAGTGAGGGGTTGTTTGCATGGCCGCACGAACAGTACTGTAAAACAAATGTAATCAAGTCTTAAAATGTTTATTTAATAGATCCATTAGGGTTGGCGATTTTCAAATGGATGGTTTTATCATCACTTTAACCATAAATATAATTATATATATATATATATATATGATATCATTATATATATATATTATAACATATCAAGGAAAAAAGCGAAAAAAACCCGTACATTTTCATGATGGGAGGTGGATACGAACCCATAAACAATGGAATAGTAGACAAGTGGTGGTAACTACACTAGACCAGAGTACCACTCCATGAATGAAGACAATCAAAAGACATTATGCATTCTCTGCCGATTATGTCATATCCAACGTCAGTTTATTTTAATGGACCTAATTCAATGCTGTATGATGCTAATTTCGGTCAACAACGGTTAACACGACATAATAGAGTGCAATACACCTCGGAAGATTTCAAATAGAAGAGAAACTAGATGCAATTTCATCGGTCTACAGAAAAGTAAAAAGAATCACCATATCTATTTTTTTTAATTTTTTCTTGGTAGACCGTTGGTTACCCATAATGCATCTCTGATCGATGCCATTTAATAGGGGCTTAAGTTTAAACCAAAACACATAAACGTGCGAGTGTAGTGGAAAATCCATTGGCTTGTAACCAATGCTTCATTGAAGTTCTTAAGTTCGAATCCATATTGTGTTATTTTTTTTTGTTCAACCAGATCACGCCGTTAATAACTTTAAGATACACTAGTTTTTCCTAAATCAATTTTATAAATCCATTTATTAACTTGAAAGGTCGTATTGCTTTCACAATATTTCGTCTCTCAAGGTCTGATAGTTAGAAACACTCAATCTCTATAAATGTTATCCCCACCTCCCCACACAAACCCTGTTTTCCATTACACACAAAAAGCGATTGCTATTTATGCAAAAACGATGTATTATGCAAGTTATAGAAATGACATTTATATCAATACAGTTGATTGATCACGTTGAGTAGTTGATCCTTTCTCCTTTGGCTCCTCTAATCATTTCTAGTCTTATTAATACTTTGCGCATATCCCTCCAACACACATTGCGCCGCAATAATACACGTACACACATGTGTGTCAGTGCGATTTTTTAGCGTGTAGGAGTGAGTATATATATGTGCTGTTAAGGTCTATATAATGATAATTTTTTGAGGGTTAACTTTTTGTTAAATAAAGTTTCCTTTTAAAATGATGAGTTTTTAAAATATAACTTGAATAATACATGTTGTAATGCCCAGAAATTATTTTATTTACAAAACTGGTATAGTATCATTTGAGGGGTGATTGATTACCATCTTCTTCTCCTGAAAAAATCAGTTCTTAACTTAAAGCGTTTTTGAGTTATGAGCGTTTTTGTAAAATCTGTACATGATTTTTTTGAACACGTTCGGTACAATCTTGTCAAAATGGTTGGAACATTTTGTGACAAGATTTGGTTCCCGCCCCCTCATTTCAATGTCGATGAGCACGACGACACACTTGGACTAATATCGCTCACCATATGATTTTCAAACAACTGATTGGGAGGGGTGGGGAGGGTGAAAAAGAAAGTTATAGTTCAATGCGTTTCAAAGCCTATTATCTCCCTTCATAGCTGCCATAATTAACAGGTTTGTTCCAAGGACTTATGAACCAAGATTGTAGTTACAAACTTATAATATTCTTTGTTTATTGTGTAATTCTCATTTTGATGTTATATCCTGAATGAGAAAGAAAAACAAAAGTCATCTGCAAAAAGGAATTAAGTCAAGGATGGAATGATAACTGATATTTAACAATATCATTTATGTACAATATGCTATCAAGGCCTTAAAAAATGGATCCTGAGGAACTCACAGTTATAGTCTTGTGTTCAGAATCGTACATTGATAACGAATTGTTACGGTTGTGAGATAGCTTTTAGTAAACCACTCAAGTGCGTACCTCTGAATCCATAATGTTATAGTTTGTACAGCCAGAGAATCGTGATTATTTTATAAAAGGCCTTTGATAGGTTAGGTATATACGACTGTGGTTTCATTTTTATACGCAGTTTATCAACTCAATAATAATGGCAAGTATAAGTCGAATGGTTGGTCTAAACCCAAAATGGTTTTCTATTTTAATATATTGTTACATTAATAAATTCAATACAATACTATTGAAACGGTCTCTCGAACTATTTGGGAAAAGAAGCAATACAGATAAATTTGGTGTAATGGTAGTTGTTCGGTTAAAAAAAACAAGCACTATTTGTGACGTGGCGGTGAATGGTATTATCAAAATGAAGAGCGCGTTAGCAAGTACATCACTATTATAGTAAGAGAAAAAGTGACTTCGATTCAAACGATTAGTAGGCCCCGAGAGAATACCATTGTCGGAAGGAACGGTTAGGAGGCGTCCGTGATAGCCGAAAAATAGCGGTGGCGCTGTTACGGGGCTTTATCGTAAAAGTTAATCGGAATGTGTATGGTGAATTGAAGCTATATGAAAGTTTCATATCTTCCAGGGACACTGCAGCAACAGGTCACGCCCATGTGATGGCGCTCTGTTGACTGCGAATCCGTTAAATGAATTTGAAAGTGGTTTCGAAGGTTGTATGGTATTTAAAAAAAAAAAAGTCGGGAGAGACTTTTGTTAGGAAAACGACATTTCTTGACAAATATGGCGTTTAAGCTTAGCCATACAGCCTTTTTACTATATAGCAATTCCTTATCAACAGTGCAAAAAAAAGGCTTTGATGTGAAACATAGGGGGCGCAATTTGTTTATGTTTTGAGGAAATCGCATGGGGGATCGTGGCTTTAAATATGAGGCTAGCGGACACTTTGCCTTCGGAAGATACATGAACCTGTAAAAAATGTTTAGGCATAATTATGTAATATGTGCAAAAAATAACTCAATGCTAATGTATTTTCTTAAACCATCATGTGAATAGGTTGTGGTTATAGAACTTACTGGGTCTATCAATTACTTTGCACTGAGCTAGAGTAACATTCCCCGGTGTGATGAGAGTACTCTATAGTCCGGCAGATATCATAGTCCGGGCTCCATAGACGACAACGGAATAAAGCGTGAAACTAATGTTATGTGAAGAGTCAACTGAATCGATTGCCCTATGTTCACCATTGTTCCCGGACCGTGAGCTCGGAGACTATATCTCCTGCCACACCTGCTCTTTGAGAAAATGATCGTGGTATCCAGGAACAATCAATTGTTACCTTCGAATATTGTCATGTTACCTACGAAAGCAGCATAATTCAGGATATTATGGACCAGCAGCGGATTTTAGGAAAAGGGCCTTGTCAGCAGCTTAAGGTGAGGGACCTTTAGCATCGCGAAGTGACACAATGTCGCGCTTTAGTGCAACTAACATGACTAAGGGACGTCTGAGGGGACCCCCCCCCCAGAAGTGAAGAAATTTTGAAAATCTGTTATGGTCTTTAAGTACGCTTTGATGCATGGTCACGCTGCTATCGCCTACCGCAAACGCTATATGCAATGTTGTTGCGTTTCATACTGGTCTCAAGGAAACCAGTACAAATTATTAAGGGAGTGTTTTATACAAATACTTGTAAGGGGGGTAAAAAAAATTTTCAGGGGCCCCCTTCTTATCCGTGAAAATTATACGCAAACCCCACAAAAATCATCCCATTTTCACGAGCAAAAGCGACTTTTTTTCACGGCCATGGCCCCACCTTTGAAGTGTAAATAATGTTCAGCCCCCCATTACAAATGTTTGTGAATGGTTCTTAATTGATAACAAGGTGGGAGCCCTTTAGCGTCGCAGAGCGACGCTACGTTGCACTCTAGGAGATGTCTGAGGGGAATGTGCCCCCCTCAGAAGTGAAGAAATTTTGAAAATCTGGTCTTAAAATGTGCGATATGAAGCATAGTTTAGCTCCTGATGGTCACAATACTATCAGAAAAGCAGTATGAAAATGTAGTTGTGTTTTATCCCCCAGGGAAACCAGTACAAATAGTTAAAGGCAAATGACCAAAAACCTATTTCAGACATAATGAAATATATCCTTACTGAAATTCCACTTCCACAAATTTGAAAACATTTGGGTGTTTACATTCCATAACAAACAATAAAAAGCAAGAGGTGGTAGCAGTCGGTGGCAATTGATGCCGCTGAAACTCAATTGCGTTGACATCCCTGCCCAGAATTATATGTTCTAACAATGTTTTGATGACACATTCAAAAGCATTCAGACCTGATTCAAGTGGTGGTTCCACACGGTCGGACTAAGTCAACTTATTAACCGGTTCTAACTCTGGTCGGTATTCCGTCGGACTTAAAGTGCCGTGTGGACGCGCACTGATCGGATCTAAATTCTGTCGGCATTAGTATCGGACGCGCATTTACGGATTAGCGCTAGATCCGATAATAACTTGTAGTCCAATAAGCTTTACGGTACCTAGCTGACTGTAAGTGGTCCATGACAACTGGCGTCGGAGTTATAAACTTTCACCAAAGGAAAGTTAGAATAATGATTAAAATGCATAAAAAAACCATCTGAACACATCGTACTAATATCAAAATTGTTTTATTCATGCACAGGAACCTAAAACACCATTCAGAAAAAAACTCTCTCACAATGACCATTAACACTGGTATTAATCGCAAAATCAATTCATTTTGGTGAAACGATACATTCTGTGAAACCAATACAAAGTAATGCAATGTCCGTCCGTGATTAAAAAAGTGTCCGTTCGTCTGATTTCTCAATTCAATTTTGGGAAGAGAGTTTAATTGATGTTAGTTTTGAACTTTCATTCACACGTAGTGCAGGTCAATTAAAGTGAGATAGCGCAGCAGTGTTTTTTCTAATTTCTGACCTGCTAAGGAATAAAAAACTTTGTACATTCTTTTTGTCTCACGTATGGACAATTTGGCCTCAAATGCTAAACAACGTGTGACAGAACTATACTGTAGAAATATTTCTAATATTTTTGGGGGTTTCTAGAATATGTTCAAGCTATAATATTAAACAAAAACCTTAGAAAGTTTGAAAGAAAATTAACTAAGAACAAATGATTATGTGGAAAAACCCGTCTATAACACCTCAGTTACAAAATGGCATGATCCAAAAGGTATCCACCCCTTGTACTTTTTTTAAACCATGGTCCAAGAACTTGAAATATTGGGTATTCTTTTTAAAGTGATTTCAAACACAAAAAATCTGAAAATTAAATCTTCACCTGATGCTAACCCTAAACAGATCAGGCTTAACCTTGCACGAAGAGGACGAGTAAGAAGAAGCCTATTGGGGCTTTGGTTGACATTCGAAACATGCAGAATGCTGAGCGGGCTTTCACTCAGGGGCAGTAAACGCGTAAAACTAGACCTTAGTCAAGTGTGGGCCAAGGATCTGAAGATTTCTCCCTTGCAGTGGAAGGGCAAAGATTAATTTCCCACCGAATCAGTGGCGTATCAGGATTTTGGAAACAATAATGTAGGATTTGACAACATTTAATGCATTTGCTTCGCTCGCCGGCTGAGTATTTCTTTGAGTCGCAACATGAGACGGTGCAGCCTCTGCCTGCTTGTAAATCAATAAAATCAAAACACTGGTTCTCCGGGCTTCTCATCTCTCTTTAATCTTTCCGCCTTTTCTGCCCCGTTTATCCCTTGCCTTGCAAAATTTCTCCCCATTTTTTTCCAAGGGTGTATGAGTCGCCACTTCGCACACCCCGAGTAACGCCACTGCTTTCCGTGCTTTACGTCAGAAAAGACGAAAATGCCACCGTAGGTATGATAGAACGTTCCCACGTACTTTTACTAGTATCGGTCATAACTTTAGGACCGGACTTAACCCTGCTCTTTTCGGCCATTAAATCGTCGGACTTAAGCCTAGTTAGGCCTGATCGAGTTAAACCCGATGCTCGTCCACACGGCAAAGTTATAAAACCGACCAATTTAGGTCCCGGTATTAAGTGATTATGTCCGACCACATGTGGAGACGATTACCAATAGGGTAAAAATAGAGTGAGGGAGATAACGATTGTTTTTAATTCCATCGGACATAAGTCTGACTAAGTTAATACCGGTAATAACCAAAGATGGTCTATATAGATAGAGAGGACAAAACGTTAGAATCTTTAGACACTAATCGTCTCGCATGTTTTGCCGACCACAATAGAAAAACATAGAGTACCAACAATAGAAAGCAATGGCAGCTGCCTCCGCTTCTTCCACATTACTGTGGGTGCCGTTTGCATAACACTAATCGGTAGTGATACAAATTGATGTATGGGTTAGAGGGGGCCAGGGTAATAAATAGTGCACCTGGATCATTGTGCTAAGCTACTCTTTTTCTCATAATGCAATGCGCGATAGGTGAAAATTTGTATTCATTGAGGCGGTTTCTTTAAATCAAGACAACTGACGCGTCATTTCATTCGTTGTGTGACCATGGGTGGACAAAAATTTAACCACCCAATAGCACCAACATCCAAAAACTGTAATTTTGTGCGGCTGTTTGTATCGATTGACCCATTATGTGTGTACAACGCACCCAAACTAATTATATTCCGGCAATATTCAAAATGTAGCTCAGCCGGACGGACTGGTTTTGAATGGCTTCCCCCCCTTGGTAAAATACACGTGTGACACGACTTCAGACATTGTACTTCAGTTATATAAGATATTGATCTTACAAGTGAAGGTGAAGTAGCCGGGATTAGCACATAGACAATAGCAATGGTGTGTAAGCTGATGACTGCATGCTTTAAAGTTTGATAAACATGCTGGCAGTAATGTAGCATCCTTGGTTGAGAAATGAAGCTTACAAGGAAAATAATATTAGTTCCATTTTCCCTTTTTTTACCAAATATAAACACCCAAATTAAATTTGTGGAAGTGATTCATTAATGATCTATTCATGGTCTGAATATTTTTTGCATTTGTGGCCTTTAAGGGAGCGTTTGCAAACATTGTAAGGGGATGATGGGCCCCTTTTTGGATCTCAAAAATCAGAGCCCCCCCCCTTTGATCGTGAAAAATATTGACGTCATCCCCACATGTAAAATTATAAAACCCCATTTTCATGAGCAAAATTAGAGTGATTTTTTCATGGTATGGCCAACCTTTCGGGTCCAAAATTTCAGAGATTGTTTTTTTTGGGGGGGAGGGCCCCGGAGAGCAATCTTTAGGAGGGCCTGTAGCGCTGCCTGACACTGCTGACTCTTAAATCCGCCACGGTTATGGACGATTGTCACTGTGGGGATGGTAAAGTAATGCTGTACAACACTCAAGATGGAGTACATCAACCCGACCACATAACAGGGGCAAAAAATGAAACCAGGTGTTACAAATTAAAAATGGCGGTCCAAAACTGATTTTTACAACGAGTAACAAATTCTTCCGCAAAAATGAAAAAAAAAAATACTTTTCAGAAGGATCGGGACTTTTTTCCATAAAAGTTGGACTCATATAGGAAAACATAAATACATTGACGTTGTATATTACGCTGAATGAAAAATGTAAAAAGGTTACTCCAGTACGATTTAAGGGCAGAAAAAAATTTGAACAGCGCCACCATATATGCCTTAATTATGCTAATTATCATAATAAAGCCATCGCCAATTTTTATTTTTTTTTCCACCCAAAAAACTACCTGATATGTAGTAATTTAAAAAATGGCAAATAATGTAACCGTTAAAAATGTTGAACGAAAAACCAAATGTTGGGTCACCCTGCCCCCAAAAGTGTTAAGTAATGCTAATTAAGCCTTATGTATGTTTTAATACTTTTGCTTAAATTTTGGCAAATCAATCCATTCTAATCCGACTCCGCTCTTTTTGAATACGGTGATTTTACACGCTTCAATGAATAAAATATTGTAATTGAACGTAATTGACCCAAATCATATTTTCTAGCATATTTTACCCTAAAATGTGGAAATCTTGGTGTCAAGTTAATAGAATGTCCACCTATATTTTGGAGATGACGGTACATCTTTTCTTACATCGGCGATCTGCAGTGTAACGTAGCAAACAAAAGTTTACCATGATTTTTTAGATTAGTAAACTCAAAGTTACAGAGACGTCATAACACTATGAGCTAAGTAAAATCTCAATTCCCTTGGCCACAGTTCAGTAGCTTTCATTCACCAAGGTATTTATGAATAAAAACCCCTGTTTGTGGTATGTATATGATCCCCAGATCACACAATGTCATTTCAGTGTGTGTACGAGTACAACTCACTGAACTGTGTCGTTAGTGGATGAGCATATTTTACTCATATGATAGTGGTTATGTATTCGTAGTAACACAGGGTTTTGCCGCGCATTTACTCTCATATGTCCTAAATTTATTCTCTAGAATTATTGATGCAATTTGGAATATGTTAGGAAATACCGTATGTCTTCACAACTTTTTCTTGATGAATTTGTAACTATACAACATATTAACTTACCAAAAGCACATCAGTATTTTGGAAAATGAGCACAGATTGAGTCGATCCTGTCCCTTTCCTATATTCTGAATAACTGCGTTATCGCGTGACTGAGCGAATTTAAACTTTCACGAATAGAGGCTTTCACCTCAATCCATGCATACCCTATAACAAAAGTGTTAGCTCATTTCGTATTCCTTATTCGATCAATTTAATACCGACCTCAAGTACTTGTACTTTTCAAAGCGGTGACGCAATATTTTTATACATGCATATCCAACGTGCGTGTCGTTCTTTAGATTTAGAAAGTCTCCAGATTTGGAAGGGACTTTACCATTCCCGGAAAGATTCGCTAATCGGAAAGTGGAAGACCTCTATAGTGATAATAACGTTCTGGCAAGCTGCATCTCAGTGGGCACTTTTGTTACCCCATGACATGGACAAATGGAATCATATAATACACTTTGACTAATAATATGGTTGGTACTAAATCCTGGTATTATCGCAACCCGGGAAACTATAACATTTAGTTCTGGCCCATATGACATATGATTGACAATATGCCTCATGTCACCAAGGACCCCGTTCAGTGGGTTGTACTTGTTACATACATTGACGGCACTGACCTTGTGTGATCTGGGATCATACATCATATCCCAAAAACCAGGGGGGTGTATTTTTCTAAATCATTGGTGAATGGAATCTACTGAACCTGTGCCAAGGAATTGAGATTATACTAGCTCATAGTCTATGAACTTTGCACAAGAGTCTGCACTAAAGGTTTTTGACTGGTTTCAAGGCAACATTGACCTGCGATTCCAATATTAGGTGGTTTTGGGTATTTCAATGAAACAGTTCACGTTGGATTTGGTGCTAAAGGTTTGATTTTCTGGCTGTTTTTCATTCATAGGGACCAAACATTTCCCGTAGGATTTTGGTGCTAAAGTTATTTTTCTTGCGGTTTTCATCATAGAGGGACCATACGTCAGAAAATGATAGGTCAAATTTTCCGACTGCTGCCCCTTTTCTCAAGGGGAAATTGTTCTACGGGAAACAGTTAAAATAGATTCAAATTGAAACCAACTTCAACAACAGCGCTCTTTGTCCGTGTTTGACTATCACAACAATCATTTTAACAACCAAACTTCAGCAATTACTTTTGCAGGACCACAACGACAAATCCACAGCTATAATACCAGACAAGCCGACAAACTTGATCTTCCCCTCCCAAAAATCTTCCTTTGAAAAGCAAACTTTATTCAGTATCACGAGGCCCAAAACTTTGGATGATCTCCCAGAACTATCACAATCACTACAAACAAAATACTCTTTACTCACTGAAAAACATTTCATCAACCATTACAATTCCTTAATTAAATTACTCCCCAAGTCCCTTTATTTCCATCTTCTCTCCTCACTGTTATTCTTCATCTTCTCTCTACTCCTCACTTATTCTTCCTTTATTTCTAACCTCTACCTCTGCTTCCTCATTATGAATAGTTTACAATACCCTCAGCAAGACAGTTTGAACAGTCCTGTCCTTCCTGTCCAATTCCGTATCAATGTATTCCCCGTTAATGTTTTACCTGAGATTTATATTGTTATTGGTTTTTTTTTCTGTTCTGTATATTTACCTTACCTATTTAATACTATATTCATACCAATCCCTTTTGTAATATTTGAGTATTGTTATTTATATTGAACTCCATGGCCCAGTCAAAATTATAAGTCCACTGGGTTGTCCATTACTGGTCCCAGCATACATAATCTTTGATACTTTATGTAATTGGTATTATGATATAATATATTGTATTTTACATTGCGGTCACGTACGATATGTTATTCCTGATAAATTAATTTTGAATCTTGATCCTGTGTTTTAATGTACATTAACATGTTTGTCGCCTTATAGGGATTATAAAAATATATTTGCCTAGGTTCCGACCTTTTAGTTAAACGCTAGATAGCCCCATAATGGTTCGAGGTCATCCTGGGGTACAAATTATCCAATGCTCAGAACTTGTTGAAACTTGTGATAACGTTGTAATTGTGTCACCGGATTCAAAATGTATTATTTTTACGTGTGGACATTTGGTTGGCAATTACATACAAAATGTTGCAGGGTCTACATGGTTTTATGCGGCACCAACAACTTTCCCCTTGGATGTCGTAATGGTGATATCACCACATTGTTAAAATGCCATTTTTGGTTTCATCAATATGAGAAAAAAAACAAAAAGGGAAAACAAAAACAAATTATTTATACTTTCAACAATATCGCAGCATTTACTTTTACCCCCATGAGTGACCTTGAAACATTACGGGGGCTATACGCTTTCAACGAAGGTTTTGACCTAGGCAAATATATATACTTTTTATACATTTCTTATGAGGAGAACGAACGCGTTAGCGACATACAACACATTTCACGTCGATTTTAAATTTTTCCCCTGTTACTAACATTTCCCCCCTGAAGAGGGGGCAATCAGTCCCTTAAAAATTTGCAGCACCACATCATTTCTGACAGTTTAGGCCCTATTGAGACCCAAACAGCAACAACATCAATTTAGCATGAGTATCCTACACCAAACCAAATCATGTCGACCGATGATAACATTTAGTCATCCTTGAGCATTTTGAGATAGGGAAGGGAGAAAATTCCCTGGTCCAAATCGCGCTATAATCTCAACGTCCTTAACGCATTGTTTGCCACACTTTTCAAAAATCACGGGCGGACCCTACCTTGCCTTTTGGGTGGAAATTGCCCCTAGAAGAAAAATAACGCTACCCCAACCCCCCATTTGGTGCGGATATCGTCCCAGGTTGGTAGTCATTTTCCCGAAAAGGACGTTTTAAAGATTAGTGGCTTAACGGGTCATTGATTCATTCATTTGTGGATGCATTCCTCTGTGCTGCCTGATGAGAACACAAATTTCGAAACGGTACTGTCTGCAGATTGAGTATTAATTACGCTCCTTCCATGCTGTTGCCAAGTAGGTTTGCAGTATTTTTAGTTGGCCTCTTCTGCTTCCTACAACTGTACATGGTTTATGTATCCTTGGATGTTTTTACAAGACGTACTACTATTACATTTTTGCATGCTCCTCATTGAGTTTGAGTTTGAGGCACTCTAGTATTCATAACAATGTGCGGCGGTTGATGGGTATGGGTTTAGTGGCTTAACGGGCATTGAATTCCTTTATTTTGTGGATTGCATCATCTCTGTGCTGCACTGCTGAGAACACAAAGTTCTAAACGGTACTTCTGCAAGATTGGATTATATACGCTCCTTCCATGCTGTTGCCATATAGGTTTCAGTATGTTGTAGTAGTTAGGCACTCTTCTGCTTTCTTTCTACAAACTGTAAACATGGTTTAATTGTAACCTTGATGTTTTTATCAAGACCGTAATACTATTAGCATTTTTGCATAGCTCACTCATTGAGTTGAGTTTGAGCTCCTAGTATTCCATAAACAATTGCGGCGTGGATGGGGGGATGGGGAGATGGCTAACGGTCTGATTCCTTTGGCATTTGTGGATTGGCATTCAGCTTCTGTGCTGAAACTGATGAGAACACAAAATTCCAAAATTCAAAATTTAATTTTTTAGGTTTTTTCTTTTTTTAAATTAAATATTATATATCTATATAATATAGTAACGATATATAAGTCGCTCATTATTATATATATATCTATAATATATCTAATTATATATATATAAATCAATGAAAAACACACACTGGCACATTTTGTTCAATAGCACCAACTGAAAAATATCGAATTTCTGGACTCCACTTACAACCATGGCTCAATTCCCTACCGTCCTACTCAAAGATACACTGCTTTTTTAACACAAGCTGGCATCCATCCAGATCTTCCTACAGGATAGTATTCTTGTAACTATGGATGTCAGCTCCATCTATACTAACATCCCTCACAAAGATGGTATTCTTGCATGCTCTGAAGCTCTGGAACGTACGTAGACCTTCACAAATCCCCCCCTCAATCAGAACTCAAACGTCTTCCTGGAAGTCACGCTCACATCAAATAACTTTATCTCAACGGGAAAATTACATTCAGGTTTCCGGACCCTTATGGGGGTAGATATATATGCGCCCCCGTAGGCACTATCCTTCATGGGCATGCTTGGAACACCATCTACTATCCCACAATCAGTTCTTAAACCTCAGTTTGGTACCTTTCACAATCGACGATGAGATCTTCTTTAATATGGACCATACCTCGAGGGAGATCTGTCCTAATTATCGACCACGCCAATGCAATTCACCCCACTATTAAATTTACCACCCAACAATCTAAATCCGAAATAGCATTTCTCGACTTCCTTTAAACTCATCTCTGAAAGCAAATTCTATTAACTGACTGACAGCACACTAACCCACTGACCAAGCATCTTATCTTCACCATCGAGCTGTCATCCCGTCCATATCACTAAGACATACCATAGCAGTCTACGCTGAGGCATAAAGCGTATATTGCCTGCAGGGAGTCTCAACATTGACACGAGATTCAGTTGAACTCGAACGTCAGCTACAAAGAAGGGGTTACAAAAAATCACGTATTGACGAACAAATCTAAAAGCCAAACAGGTACCGGTTGTTCCTATAAGAAGAACCACTATGAATATTATATTAACTTACCGCATAGCGACACCCTTGACTCTGTTAACTGTTACGGCGCCACCTATATATCCCTACAGCTATATAGCTATATACCGCAAGTAGTATCTCAACCGTGTGGGACTCGTGGTTTAGATGGTT
>JAMKCH010019074.1:0-33493 GCA_023653785.1 Ophioderma brevispina | reverse complement strand
ACAGCTAAGAATGAGCGTGGACAAGTACATGGCGCTATTCCCGGCTATTTAACATGGAAGGCCGTTTCCAGCAGACCGTTAAATTATTATCGGAATCCCGATAATAATTATCTCTAGTACAAAATCCTTCATTTGTGACACATAGACATTTCGACAGCTGAACCATTGACAGATATAGTTTAATAGTGTTATAACGTCATGGACGCCTAAGTCAGAAATACCTTTCAAACACAAATAAATGAGCCTTGTGCACAAGTGATCTGGAATTAATATAATAAAACAGTTTTAATGAATCTTCACTTGCTTTGGTTCAAGAAATTTGGATGTCCAAAACATTACATAAATCACAAATTGCACAATTACACAACATTTATAACTGAGTACTAATGTTCAAAATGTCCATTAATAATTAAAATCCAGGATTAAATATACCACAACAGTCTGTCGCTATGTTCCTCCTAATAGGACCACCAAAAGATCCCTTTTTGATTCCAAAACTGAAGCTCTTTGGATTAAAAGACGACAGCAGACAATTTAGCGATCAAGCTCCGACGGACCAAAATTATGAAATCCTGAGCACTGATGTAGAACCTTCAAATCTACTTATTGATAGGTAAAAACTACATAATTACTGTATAACTCCAGAGCTCTAGTTCAGCTCCTGATTTAAATGCTGGCAGAGAGTCATCCAGTGATAGTATGTAATACTCACAGATATAATTCCCCTTCTAAACAATAATCATAGCATTTCTCATTGCATTTAAACTAACCTTACAATCGCTGCCCAATTGGAATTCACCCGAATTACATCACTTCATATAATAACTTTGTGGGGGAATTCCCTAGGTTCTGCAATATTTGTGATCTCAA
Source organism: Ophioderma brevispina (assembly GCA_023653785.1). NCBI lineage: Eukaryota > Metazoa > Echinodermata > Ophiuroidea > Amphilepidida > Ophiodermatidae > Ophioderma > Ophioderma brevispina. The sequence goes on along the minus strand of JAMKCH010019074.1, from coordinate 32,623 downwards.
AACAGAAACAAGTTCCTAAGTTTAGCATCCTTGGGAATTCCCACTTCCCTATTGTGCAATCTAAAAGGTGCAGTTTGCAAAAACAACTATAGTGCAATCCCCTTTCTCTCTTTTATAGTAAACAAAGTGGCTGTTCCCGTGAGAAATCTTTTCCTCAAAGAAAATTGAGAAAATAATATTTTTAAAAGTTTAATCGAAAAATGGAGGCCAGATAACACATAGCCAGTACCAATCAACGTGTCAAAATCTCCAAATTTTTTGAAAAATTGGGGGTGCTCTTCAAAAAAAGTGCTATCTTGCTTTAAGGTGTGTCAAAGGGGGTCTCTTGCACCCGTCATGTAGTTTGTCACAATCCTCTTTTTGGAAACTATTATGGCCATGGGAAGACTCCCTCAGTGAATCAGTTCTCGTAGTCTGTAAAATATAAGGTATAAAGACAAATTTCAAAATTAATTGAATGAAATGAAATTGGAATGCCTTAGTTGAATCATCTATAAATTTTTTGCGTTACTCATTAAAGCATGGGGCAAAATAGTAACTCAGGAAAGAAATTTGGGCTACACAGCCCAAACACAATTGATGTGGATTTCCTTCCTGTGCAAAATAAAGATTATACAGCATACACAAATATAGCATAAAATACATTGGCAGATGAATAAGCAAGCGGATAAAACATCAGTTAATAAGAAAATGTGCTTACATAATGACTTGAACTGATATAAAGAATCAGCTTACGGATATCAACAGGGATACTTTCCCATAGTCCAGGGAAGGCAACAAATACAGAAATGAGAAAAGAATTAGTCCGTGTACGCCAGTGCAGAAAGCTATTTATTCAAACACGTCGACGAAAGAAATCCATGACAGAGGTTGCGCCCATGCGTTGGAGAAGTCGGAAGCAAAATTGAAGCCTTTGAAACTTAAACGTCTTCAACTGTTAATAAGGCCAAATAGACAAACCCTGAGCAAGGATAAGTAACACGTTGCCCTGATAGACCAAGACCTTTTCCCTGTTACATATCACCGAGTTATTTTCCTTGAAATTTCTCAAGGCCTCTCTGAAAAGGCAATCTTAAATGGGCCCAACAACAGCACAGTAAACCAGATGAGGAATGACAAGAAGCTTTGCCTAGAAGTGCAATAAGGCAGAGACGTGTATCTTCTTAGTCATCTGATATAAAAACCAAAAAGACGTGAGATTTTATTGCACGTGGAATTAACGGGGAAAGTTTGACCGATATCGAGTTCTCGAAACAGGTCTCCCAATGTATGATCGTCAACAAATTGAAATATGGGAGAAGACAGACAAATGTTGATATCCGAAACAAATAAAAGGAAGAGAACAGGCCCAGCACGACCCTGTTGGAAATCCAGAATGTACACTTGCCCAATCAGGAATTCACTTTGTAAATCACCCTCTGCTGCCTTTTCATGAGAAAATTCTGAATCCAGTAAAGAAGAGATCCTCGAATACCACAAGCATGAAGTTTCTTAAGTAAGATATTGTGGTCCACTTTATCAAAAGCAGAGCTAAAATCAAGAAAAAACGTGTCAACCAGTCGACAGTCACGCCCATCAAGGGCTTCACCAATAATATGAAAGAATTTAGACAACAATTGTTCACAATTTCTGCCTTGTCTAAAGCCAAATTGATTGTCATCAAGGATATTATTCTCCTCAATATATGACATTAATCGGGTAACAACAAGTTTCTCCAAGATTTTACACAAGACAGATGTCAAAGACACAGGACGGTAACTTGAGGGGGCATCTTTTGGTTTGAGACCCTTGGCAGTAGCTGATGGATTCTCTTATCCCCCGAAGGAGCATGTTTTCTTGGAAGTAAACTTGACATGGTCGTAGTAAGAATTTAAATAATTTCCAGGTCTTGAACTAGATATTATCTCTCCTGGTCATCTTCAGTGAAATTGGAAGAAGTCATTTTAGGCATTCGTATCTTCCCAGGTCTTTGACAGTCAGCCTGATAAAAAATGGCACAGATCCAATTCTTGAGGATTGGCAATCACCTTTTGAAATGGATGTATAATATCATCATCTTTGTGGAAAGAGGATGACCCGGTTTAAATATGTAAAGTGTTTGATAGAATGGCCTTCACCCCAAAATCCCCATCTGTAAGTTTCACGCCGATATTTCAACCCATTTTGATGTGAGAGCTAAAAACGTGATTTTGTATCCCATTAGAGTACTTTGTAAATAAATATTGGTAAACCAAAATGGGGCAACATTTTCGGTCATAACATCCAAACCAAATATCCTTTTTCAAAGTGTAAATGAGAAAAATAGTAGCTTTCATCAGACAAAAATTTTGAAATTTTGACCACTTCCGGTAAAATCTGGGGTTCTGGGGACGAGGCTATTAGCGATCGCACCATGGCCGTTTAAAAAACAAGTGTATTTTCGTGTTAATAGTTTGATTTTCATTATCTAACATTCTTATAAAAGCCTACAGTTTGCCAGTATTGATAATTAAAACAATGCAATTGCAATCAATATGACTTTCATGGCAAAATAAATCATTTTTTGTATTGATGGATACTAAACATTTTGTGATGGCCTGTATGTCATATTTTGGTATCTGATACTGCAAATCAAATAACCATACTTTATTGTTTTCTGCTTTTCCAGTCTCCTATTGGAAGTGCCTCCCAATCACCTCTCACCAAAGAGGAGAACAAAAACACAACCATTTTCTGCGATAGACTAGTAGTAGGAATACAAAGCATTAAGATTAAGGAAACTAAATCGGACAACCAGGTTGAGTCTGGTGACTCCAAGATGGCACCGGTAGTGGTTGACACCATTGAGGATGAGAATGTCTTGGAGAAGATGGTAGGTTTATTCTTTACATGTTTTGAATAAATACTCTTATAGATTCCACTGCTGTCTGGACTAGCTCTCATTTATGTGAAGGTATTGAAAGAGCAACAGAGGAGTTACATAGGCCATGTGATCAATGCATGGGTACCACACACAGTGCATGTGACAACCATGCATTGATCATGACCTGACCATAGCTAATCCAAATGAATTTAGCCCATTTATACTAGATTCTACTGCTGTCCAGACTAGGTCTCATTTATGTGAAGGTATTGAAAGATCAAAAGAGGGCTGTACAAAATCAGTGCTTGCCCAATGCCAGTTCTGTTGTACAGTTGGGTACCAGGAGAGAAGGCACTTAACTTTTTTTTCTGGTAGGGATGTGCAGCACTGATTTCTGAACTGGGGAGGGGGAATCTCAACTTTTTTCAGATAAGGATGTGCAGCCCTGATTTCCAAACATGGGGGTTTTGACTGATTTTGTTTTTCAAGGTAGGGTCTCAGTAACTGAAATTATGAAAAATTTGCAGGCTAGGGAGTTTAAATTTGGTTATAATTTAGCTGCTGAGGCAAAATTTTTTCCAAAAGAGGGGACCTTAAGAACTGAATTATGCTTCAACTAGGGGTCTTAGGAACTCCTGGAAAGATGCAAATTGGGGGCTTAAGGGCCGCACATAGCCGAATAACTTAGCAATGTCAGTGCTCCCCCTCCCAGTTGGGTATAAATCATTGATTATAATTGTGCTAGAGGTTCATTGCCCTTTGACACTTGCTCAAAAGTACTTGCTCAAGGAAAGTAAAAATACTATATTATGAATGAAGTCGCTGATTGATGATTTCATGTTTTTTCGAATTCATTCCTAAATCAGGAATTGTGACATACGCCCTTCAAGCCCTTTCCGTACTACTTTTAACAAATGTAAATTAAATTCTGTAGCTATGCATACCCATTGTAGGGGGGAAAAGAAGAAATTTTATATTCACTGTGCAGGACAGATTTGATATTAAAGGCTGATTCAGAGATTTCAGAATATAATTTTTGTGTAATAATTAAAAATAGTCAACTAGAACTAAAGATAGTAACCTAAAATGCACAATTCCAAAGTTTGAGATGAATCAGATTTTTTGTTTTGATGCATTTATGTATAGTATTACGTGCCATAGGATATCGTGTATAACAAAAATCCCAGATCCGGAATTTTATAACAAAGTTGTGATTTTCTATATGAAGACTTCAATTTGAGCTCAGCTATTTCACACAGTGATTAGTACATGTAGTACATGGACAAGCATTATGTATATGCAAAAACATGATTTGTTTGAAAATTGAGAGCGGCCCTCCTCTGGAAATCTGAGTCAGCCTTTAAGGAAAGTTAAAGGAAAGGTGATATATAAAAAATTGCAAACAAACTTTTAGGAAATTAGATTTCTTCTCACAAGTCATTATTAAAGTAAAACTTATTACAAAACTGATGATATAACTTATTTCACAAAGCTTTCTTCTTCAATAAAGTTTAACTTGTAATGTAGCTTACATATTCAACTCTATTCACATATTCATGTAGACTTCAATGTGTTTTGGTTTCACTAGTTTCGCCGTTATGGTAGTAAGCGGAAGCATGATCATGTTAAACCTTTCTCTCTACGTCCATGTGTGAGTCAAAATGCATGTGATATGTTGAGCTTGAATATTGCATGAGTTCCAAGAGGGATTAAAATTGTGCACCTGTGCAAACTTTTATATGATTTTTTTGGGACAGTAGCATGTGCTCAACTGGTCCTGAGAGGGGGTTCATATAGGCATGGGCCTGACTGCAAGAGAGAGACATGCATGCGATTTACCTGTGAGAACAAAAATGTGCATGTACTCGGCAATGGAGGGAAGATAACCAAGCTAAATTCCAGGAGGAAACCGGCATGAGCATAACAGTGAGGGGGAAATAGGTGTGAGTGAAAAGGGAGTCCGTAACCTGACCCTTTTTTTTCTGACATACATATGAATTCAGAAATCCTTCATGGTATAAAGCACAGGTTTATTCCTTTAAGGTTTCCAAATTCATGTGTGTCAGAAAAAAGTGTCAGATGGGTCAGGTAATGGAAACTCTGTGGGAAAATGGGCATGTGCTTAAGAGGGGCATTTTGTAATTCCCTGACTTTTACATCATATAAACTGTTGGCCTAAGTGTAGTATGTGTAGCTAATCTTAATATATGCAGATTAGATCTACTTCAGAAGAAATTAACAATTGTGTAGAAATTACAACATATAGTGACTTATGAGCACCGTGGTATGACATTTGCTCTTAACATCAAAACTCACCATCAGAACCAACTGAAATTTGGAAAATATCTTTTATCAAAGATATCTATTTACCATGAACGTATAAAGATGCTAAGATCATGAAATGCGAAATGCACCTCTAACTGTGATGAAAATTAAGCATGTGGCCTAATCTGTGGGGAAATGGCATGCATTCAATTGTGAGGTAAAATAGGCATGCAGTTAACTGTGAGGGAAATAGAGGGCTGAACTGTGAGAGAATATATAGGCATGTGTGTAACTGTGAATGAAATAGGTGTGTGGCAAGACATGGGTTCACATTTGGAAGAAATAAATCACTGGACATTGGTCCACATTTTTGAAGAAATAAATCTCTAGAAAAGAGGTTCTTTAGAAAATCTCTTAACATAATGGTAGCTTCCTGAAAAGTCCCAAATGTCCTCTGAACACATTGCATGTAAGCTAAATATTAAATTTGTGGGTGATGAAAAATTAATGAAGATTAGTTCATATTTGAAATGAAATACCCAGATATAATGGGTCTATATTTCTGTGGTCTAGTACCATTTAGTCTAAATCCATTTAGGCTGATAACCATTTAGTCTAATAGCCATGTAGTCTCATATTCATCTGGTCTAATATCCATATCGTCTATAACCAATTTGGTCTAATGCCAATTGGTCTAATTACCCATCTGGTTTCATATTTATTTTGTCTACTATCCTTTTGGTCTAATTCCCAATTGATCTAATATCCATCTGGTCTATATCCCTCTGGTACTAATCCTCTGTCTAATATCCAATTGGTCTATATCCATTTTGGTCTAATACCCATTTGTCTAATTTCCATTTGGTCTAAGACCATTTGGTCTAATGTCCCTCTGGTCCAAGGTATTAGACCAAATAGATACTAGACCAATGGATATTAGACCCAAATTGATATTAGACCAAATGATTTAGACCAATTGGGTATTAGACCAAATTGGATATTAGAGGAAATTAATATTAACAAAGGATACTAGACCAAATGGTGTTTGTGGTTATTAACCAAATGGGATATACAAAATGGGCATTAGACTAGATGGGCATTAGACAAATTGGCATTAGACATTTTGGTTTGTTAGATAAATTGGATGTTTATCTTAATGTGTTATCAGACAAATTGGTATTAGACAATATGGGTTTCGACCACTTTGAGTTATAGCAAAGGCTATTACACCAAATTGGATTAGACCAAATTGCAATAACCATTTCTGTTAGGAGTTATGGGTTCGACTCTATTGAAATATGGATGTTGTGGCCCTCACCTGTCCTCCCAGTACGTTTCATTTGTTGAGTGTTTTTTATTAAGTTACAATATGTCGGTCAAAAATGGCAGACAACCTGTTTGTTGAGTCATGCTGCACTGGTTAAGAATAAGACCCCTGTTAAATATGTATTTTGTTATTTTCTGTCATTTTGTTGGCAGATGAGACAGACTTTGAGGAGAGCAGAAATCAGATCAGACTGAGGGACATCACCGCAGAAAGAAGAGAGGTAGTGGTATTAACTCAAATGTTTAGATCAAAAACTTTTCAAGGAAATGTCACCAATATATTTTCGTCTGTCTAATATACTCCCCCTCTCCCCCCGCCTAAAAAATCCAAACAATATAAATTACTGTATTAAAAAGGATTGGTTTTTTTAAAAAAAAATGTATGTGAATTATAATAATACATGCCAGGAGCGGTGTCACGTAATGTGTTTGCTTATTGCCCTGTGTCCGTAATGCATTATAACGAAGCATGATGTGGACGTTTGAGAGAGTTATCCAGCTTTGCCTTGGCGCGTCTCATTTGAAAGTAAAAAAAGAAGTTTGAGCACGTTGGATGGCCATTTCAACATCGTTCGATTTTTTAGGCGGGAGTATACTTCCTCAGAGAAAGCTTAAATTATAAAGTCCAGAGTAGTTTTAATATGTCTTTCATATTGTTTATACCATGGATAGTGAGTGTACATATTCTGCAGGTTTACAGTTTTTTCTACACCAGTTTTAGCTCTTTATATGCGCGTTTTATATCCCTGAGGAGGAAAGGTTTATCCACTTAGACATGAGGCCTTTTGTGGTTGGTGTGCTGATTTAGTCTGGTAGTAATTTATGTTCTTTTTTCCGTGTTTTTAACTCGTATAGACTGTAATAGGTGGTCCGTCTGTAATGAAAGGTATAAATGAGCATGTTAATGTCTGCCTCATACTCTAACAAAACTTGGTGACCGTGTATTCCTTTGGTAGGGTGATGGAAGTTGCTGAGATATTTGAGGTCAAAGGTCCATTAGAGGTCAAATGAGGTCATTGCTCCAAACACTGCAGATAACTCTTTCTCTTAGAAATTTGTGGACATTACAAAAACATCTTATTAGGATCCGTCTCCAAAGGGATCGTGTAGGATGGCCATAGGTAGATGTCATAGGTCATTTTTAGGAATTAAGGTCATGATGTAAAAAGCATTGTAAGGCTTTTCTATTTGACTAATAACCCATAATTTAATCTATATTTCACAGATATCGAGGAAAAGGGTTAATGACATGGGCGAACGACATGTTCAAAGCCTGGTTGAAAACCGACAGAATCTAAAGATATTGTGATGGAAGTTTTGACCAAAAAAGACGGAAGTTTGAGTTGTCAAGAGATCCAATTTCCAAGTCAACAACAGATAAACCCGAGGACAATAATAACACAATTATAAAACCGCCAACATCACCAAATAATAACACAACAGTGGCAGTGAAGGGATGGAAAGACCTCAACCACAACGACAAAATCAGTCAAAGAGGGCGGCGGTACGAAAACGGTTACACAGACAACTGTCAGCAAACCGAAACGGTAATTGATAGGTTTTGAACTGGTGTGGATTCTAGTTGTCCCTGTAATGCAAAAGCTTTTAATATCTTCAGTTTCCTAGTATTATTGTTTTCTTTGGGCATGACCCACACACACATCACATGAACCCCTCATGGGTATCACCTGGTGGTCTTATTGCACTTCAGCAACTTGATTGACATGTTCGGATTTTGTCTCCTGACTGAAATCCTTTTCCAGCATACATTCCTGGTAAAATTCTCAAGAAGCACAAGACCTGTTCTTTATGATTCAGACCTTGTCAGACCAAATGTGTATTCATCTTTAACAAAATTTTTGAAATTATATTTTGTCAGAGATGCCCTGAATCACATTAATTTCACTTACCAAAGTGCAACCAAAACATGGAAGAGGAGGTGGCAAGGATACTAATAAATACAGGCCCTTACCACCCAAATCAACTATTTAAAAAAAAGAACCCCGTAAGTGATTCTTATCGCATGTTTGGGCAGATTTGTCAACTTCACCTTATTTGAGAAAAATGCCCCCCTCAGTGCAAAAGTATTTTTTATTTTACTTTTTTGACAGATGTTTCAAAATCTGCACCCCTCCATTTTGGCCCCCCCCCCCCTCGCCCTAAAAAATAATCAATCCTGCTACAGGCCTGGGTGGTACCGACAACGTGACATCATTTATACAGGCAACCATGGGATCAAAATTTAAAGCTGAGGCTTTTTTCAAACTAGGGTGGTATTCAATGCTCACCCGAAAGACCAATCCTAATTATCAACTTACGGTTGTTGTATCCTGACGCATGTATATTTACTGTTAGAAGTGAAGCCAATTCCTCAGTTTCATCCCTTGTACTTATGCTTTTTAACTGTAAAACACTATTATTGATGCATTTACTTTGCTCTACACTCAGAAATCTTACAACCCGTCCCCCCAAATTTGCAAACATTATTTCAAGATATAAAGCCTCGTCAGGTTGATAATTTCCTGAAAGAGGATGATTTGTTAACTATTTTTAACTGGTCCTTTTTATTCATCATTTATAAATGTTGTAATTAGAATGAACTAAAATAATTTTGTCTTTCAAATGTTTGATATTGGTACGTAATTATGACACACATAGGACACATTGTGTTTGAAGTGTCGTTAAATTCTAATACCTTTCTAATCAGCTTACAATAAACTTTGTAAAAATATATCTCCTTTATACCATTAAATATTATTTGATTTTCATGTTTTTTCAGATGTACTACCAAGTTCAAAAAGTCGGAAAACAGAGACGTTGCCAGACAGATTCATTAATCGGCGCGGAGGTATTTCGTCATCAAGTAAAACGGTTATAGAGACGTCCAGTTCTACAAGCAGTACTTCAACAGAGGAACCAAGTCCATGAATACGTTAGATTGAAAAAAAAGAAGTATGTTGTGTGTCGAGAAGAATTCCTTTTACTGCTTTGAACTCTGCTCTGGCCTTAGTTTCTTGGACATGGTACTAAGTACAACCTGATTCCCCGACAAACAATGCACAGGCGCAGTTCACGCAAGAGAGACGTGGCTTGTATGTCATGACCCCAAGAATTAATGAGCCAGAGTATAGTTGCTAGTAAAAAGCACTTTTTGAAACACATGTTAAATTTAGAGGGGCACCGTATCCGGTGTTAGAGTGTTCGACTCTGGTGCTGAAAGTTGCTGGTTCGAATCCTATTCAGACAAGAGAATGGTAACTCGCTCTTACCCAGCATGGAAGAGGAACAGCAAAGGGAGGGAGATTGGCACCCCCAGCCTTCAAATGCCATGCCCCTTGAAACGGTGGCCCTCTAATATCCACTGCCCCATACTTTTTCTTGTCTAAAGCAAGAAGTGATGACGCGGGTATATCCCCGATGTGCCTCCTTGCAGTTATCCGTTTGTGCTTTGCTTACGTGTGCGCTCAAAGTCGGTACAATTTATACGCCTGCATCACTACTTCGTACGTGTTTGGAGCTGACAGCGTATGCAGCCTTCAGGCTATTGAATTACCAGGGACCTTTTGAAATTACGAGCAAAGTGGGTAAACTATACTAGAGTAGACTGATTTCCAGAGTATTCACATAACCAGAAGAATTAAAAACAAAATAACAAGTGAAGCAGTTCTCATGACCACTTTTACCTAAAATCTTTCGATAAGTTTACAATACATTATATTTTCATACCGTCACAGGCACAGAGACCACTGGTACTTCTAAGATGGTAGGTGTGTTTGATGACAAAAAATTCTTGTCATCAAAATTCCCCACTCAACACTCAAAACCTTTATCTTAGATAAGTCCAACCCCCTCTATTTTCAGTAGTGTGTCCCTTCAGCTCCTGATTATCAAACAATTGCATTATTTGAAGAGCTCTTCATGCGTTTTGTCTTCCTTAGATTTTAGTTATATTATGCCTTGCTTTTTTCCATAATATTGGAATGTTTTCCCCTTAGTTAATAAACTTCAATATTAAAAAAGTGCAATGAGAGATTTCTTATATCAGGTGTCCCTGTCCTAAAAAATGGAAGCCCAGATTTTTGCACTGATTCAGCTTCCCATAAAAAATCCCCCTTCTGAAATGATTCATGTGAATTGATTCTTCGTACAATTTGTGTTCAAGTTACTAATTTTTTATACCAAATGAAAATACAAAATTAAAAAAACAAAAAATATCTTATTTTGAAATATAAGCAAATCAAAATCACCTTTTGTTACACTTTAGACATTTCTGGTAGCCGAAATACAAGGGTAAAGAAATCTAATGCCTAATCTCTGTTAAATCACTACATAATATGCAATAATGTGGATGCCTTGAAATCTCTCTCATTGGATTGGACCTTTAATGCTGCAAGTGTAAGAGAAATCCAGTTGGTTTCCATTTTTTTTTCAGAAAGATCAAATCTGATCTAATTATGATCGGTTTTGAGTCGTTCTCTAATTTCTCTTGGATTCTGGCATCATAATTAACATATTAACTAGTATGTTCTTTTGTTTAAATAAACCAGGATCAAAAAATCTTCAGAAAGATTGAGACATGTCCAACCTTTCTGTAATCTTTTTCAACTAAAATTTTTGCTAATCTTATCTTGACTTTTATTACATAATTAATCCTGACAGCTCGCTATAGTGTTTTACAACCATTGATCTTGACCCCTGGAGTTTCAACACCTATTTTGCAAATAATCAATTCCCTCCAATGGGTTTGTCTATTGACTTATCTCAAGCCTTTTAGTACAATCAGGAACTATATTTCTGTAGCTCCTTGATAGAAATCTGTGGAAAGCACTTCTTTCTGTACTATGTAACTATACACATCCAGGTTCCTAACCTTTGGGCCTTAGGGGGTAATGTATGCAAATTATGTTCATCCCGTACCTACAACATCAGGTCCTAAATAGGTACACCAAGATGAATGTATATTTTTTTCCAGAGTATCCCATTGTTACCACCCATTGTGGATCTGGTAGTAGAGATCCTAAGTATCTAAATGGTAGATTTGACCAAGATTGTGAGAGAGAGTGGTTTACTTGTCGCAGTTACTTGGACGAGACACATGCATGGTGTGCCTACTACATGTGTGCACCAAAGTGAAGAATCAAGCTGTGTATATTTAAGAACCTCCTTAATCCTGCAGCTCCTCTTACATGTTACCAGATATTTGTGGTGTAAATCAAGGCCTGATTGTTGACCCTTTCTCCCCAATGACAATACTTTTCCTTTCCTTTCAAAATCCTTCCTGTGTTCTTTTTAACAACTATTTCAAGATTGTCATTGTTTCTGCTACTACCATATACCTGTTAAACACTTATTGCAGTACTGAGATATGCTCTGTTTGTTTGAAGCAGATGGTGATGTCATGAATCGTCTAGATTTTGCCTAAGGCTTGAACACAATGTGATGCTATACGGACATCCCTGTCACGTGAAACAAAGCACAGTGGTGTTGTCTGCCTCCAAAGCCATGCAGATGTACAAAAAAGAATGTTTCCTTGAAGAACATGTACCCAACATTTCAAAATTGAAGCAAATTTTACCCACCAAAAAGATGTGTGGTTGGTGTCATGAAACAGTCCCGTAGATTTGGTGCTAAAGTTGATTTTCTTGCTGTTTTTCATTCATAGGGACGCAACAGTAGAAAATGATGGTGTGGCAAATTTTCGGAATGCGCCCCTTGCCCCCTTCCTCAAGGGGGAAATGGTACTCCAGGGAAAAATTTAAAATCGAGTCAATTGGTGTTTTAATGTACATTAACATTTTCGTCTCCTTTCAGACTAGAAAAAGTATATATTTGCTAGGTTCCGACCTTTAGTTAAAGCGCTATAGCCCCATAATGGTTCAGGTTCATCGGGGTAACATTTACCCATGCCTCGATGTTGTTGAAACTGGTGATACGTTTGTTTTTTGTCTCACATGATCCAAAAATGTAATTATTTTACAGTGTGTGACATTTGGTTAGCCAATTGGCTAATTACATAGCAAATGTCCGCAGGGCTACATGGTCTATTGGGGGTCACCAGAACTTGCCCTGGATGTCGCATGTGGTGATATCAAAGACAATTAAAATGTGCATTTTCTGTTTATATGACACAGGAATCATTTGGACAAACCACTTTCAACAACATTCGTACATTTAACCCCCAGGGTGACCTTGAACCATTATGGGACTATTCCACTTTAACTAAAGGTTTGAACCTAGGCAATATAATACTTTTTCCTAATCCTATGAACTAGACGAACCTTTAGGTGTACATTAAAACACAATGTGACTCGATTTTAATTTTTCCCTGACTAACATTTCCCCCTTGAAGAAGATATCATAGAAAAATTTGCACCCCATCATTTTCCTTTCTGACAGTTTTGGTCCTATGAACCCAAACAGCAACAAAATCAATTTTAGAGCATGTAAAATCCTCGGAATACCACCCCAACCCCCCTATGAATTAAAATGAATTTTCACATTTGGTGGTTTTATTCACTATACATGCTACTATCTGAGGTCCTTGCTGCATTTTCCTCTCTGAAATGTAGTATGAATCAATCAGTTCTGTTCATATTTCGATTATTGGCGATACCTAGTGTATTGAGTTGTGCCCCAACCATGAGGATAACCAACTCTTGGTAGGTCCATTCATACTTTCGATGCACTGCAATGCAGTGCTAAAAATGGATGAATACCATCTCTGAAAACACAGTTCAAATTGCAATTGCACGCTGCTGTTTGAGTCGAGATTTTTTCATTTATTTTCACTGGTAGTGATTGTGTGAACCTGGTAGCCTATCTCCCACCAACACCCTTTGAGATCAAGAAGAAATCCAGAATCAACTTTTTTGCTCCCAGTCTAGACACTGCATTGCAGCATCCCTATCGATCATCCTGGATCAATGACATGGTCTGAGCAGTGGTCATCCTCTACCTTAACCTAAATCCAGTTTTGTGGACAGCCCATCTTGCAAGCTGTGACCTTGATAGGAAAGCATGGGTCAACTCAACCGACTCAGAACTGGCATTGCCCGTACAAAAGCACTTCCTTCATAGATCGTGCAGAACTTTCACCAAACTCTGCGATTGTGGAGAGCCACAAACCATTAGCCATATCATTATTACTGTGAGGTCTACAAGTCCTCCAAAAGGAATCCCAGGCCTGATCAAACCTGGTGATGAAACTATCCAGCTGGTTAAAGATGGATCTTCCACTATGATTTTGGACTTACACAAACGAACGAACGATTGCAGTGTAGTGAAGTATAATGGACCGTAACTCATTGTAGATGAACTTCAGCTGGCTGAATTACTCATAGTACAATTGTAACATAGTGCAGGTTTATACTGCAAAAGTGCATGTATACTTTAACCGGTCACATTGAACATTTCCTGTTTATACTAAAACAATGAAACTAAAATGATGTGTAAAAAAGTCACAATGCAGGCATTTATAAGAATGATTTATAATTTAACTTTCCAGTGAGGCAAATTTGACCAGCACTAGAGAAAAGAAGAACTAAGAGAACAACAGAGACAAGAGGAGCAGCAAGCTTGGAAGGACAAGATGGCCAAGAAGTAAGTCCAAGTTGCTATATTATAGATAAGTCAGTTACCAGGACGTAAGACTTCTGGAATTTCCGGAATACCAGAAATTTGGCCATGATAAGAAAAAATCGGAATGTATTTTTTTTTTTTGGCTTACGTAAGTACGTCTATAAGAGAGTGCTGGTGATAGATCCATATGTTCATCAAACTTATTCAATTACGACACAGTATTAAAACACCACGTGATAGGAGGAGTCTAGCAAAAGGTCTATAGGCCCAAACACTCACCCCCCCCCCTTGGAATACATTAAACACGCAAGAAACAGGGCATAACTATCAAGACAGACCACAGAAAGTTTTTATCAACTTGTAACCCTTGTAATACATTTCTTGTTAGACTAGTTAATACTCTTGGTTCACTGAAGTTGTCTGGTGACTCTTTGCATGCATTGTTAGTATGGTCACTACCAAGAAACAGTTAACTGTTTTTTGAGGGAAATAGAGGGCTGAACTGTGAGAGAATATATAGGCATGTGTGTTGTAACGTGAATGAAAAAGGGTGTGGCGAAGACATGGGTTACCATTTGGAAGAAATAAAACACTGGACATGTTCACATTTTTTAAGAAATAATCTCAGAAAAAGAGGTCTCTTTGACAATCTCTTAACATAATGGGAGCTTCCTAAAAGTCACAAATGTCCTCTGAACCATTGCAGGTAAGATAAATATTACATTGTGGGTGATGAAAAATTAATGAAGATTAGGTCCTTTTGAAATTGCAACACCCAGATATAATGGGTCTATAGTTCTGTGGTATCGTACCATTTAGTCTAAATGCCAATTTGTCTAATAAACCATTTAGTCTAATAGGCATGTAGTCTCAGATCATCTGGTTAATATCCATATCGTCTATACCAATTTGGTTCTAATGCCCAATTGGTCTAATACCAATAAATTACCATTTAGTCTAAAACCAATTTGTCCAATAACCATTTGGTCTAATTCCCAAAGTGATCTACTATCCATTGGTCTATATCCATCTGGTGTACTATCCATCTGGTCTAATACCACTTGGTTCTAAACACCCATTTGTCTAACCCCATTTGGTCTAATTACATTTGGTCTAATATCCATTTGGTCTAATTCAATCTGGTCCAAATGGGTATTATTCGACCAAATAGATAATAGACCAAATGGATATTAGCCAAATGGAATATTAGACCAAATGGGATATTAGACCAATGGGTATTAGACCAAAAATTGATTATAGAGGAAATTAATATTGACAAGATGGGATACTAGACCAAATGGTTTGTTTGTGGTGATAGACCAAATGGTAGTAGGACAAAAATGGGCATTCGACTAGATGGGCATGCGACCAAACTGGCTATTAGACATTTTGGGTGTTAGATAAATTGGATGTTTAGACTTAATCGGTTATCAGACAAATTGTATTAGACAATTATGGGTTTAGGGGGACCAATTGAAGTTTAGACCAAATGGCTATTAGACCAAATGGGCTTAGACCAAATGGTAATAACCCTTTTGTTGGAGTTAGGGGTTCGCTCTCTCTATTGAAATATGGAGGTGGGGCCTCATGTCATCCCTAGTTAGGAGTTCAGTTGTGCAGTGTTCATTAAGTTAACATATGTCGGTCAAAAATGAGCAGAAAACTGTTGGGATAAATTAGGTTAAGGAATAAGACCATGTTAAATTGAAAGTAGCTGTATTTGTATTTTCCTGTAATTTTAGTTGGAAGATGAGACAGACTTTGAGGAGAGGAGAAAGAAAATTCAGATCAAGACCCTGAGGGACATACGCAGAAAGAAGAGAGGTCTACGGTAAAAGTAGATAAATTAACTCAAGTTTTAGATCAAAAACTTTTTCAAAGGAAATGTCAAACCCCTATATAGTTTCGCTGTCTAATATACTCCCGCCTAAAAAATCCAAAAACAATATAAAATTACTGTATTAAAAAGTGTATTGTAGGTATGTAGGTGAATTATAAAAAAATGCCAGGAGCGTTGTTAGCGTAATGTGTTTGATATTGACCTGTGTCTCGTAAGGCATCATAACGAAGCATGATGTGGAGGAAGTTGAGAGATTATCCAGCTGGCTTGGAGCGTTCATTTGATGAAGAGCAAGTTTGAGCACGTTGATGGCCCCATTTTAAAACACGATTCGGATTTTTTAGGCGGGAGAATACTGCTCAGGAGACAGCTTAAATTATAAAGTACAAGAGTATGGTTTTTTTTATATGTGTCTTCATATTGGTATACCATTGAGGAGTAAGTAGTAAAGATTCTGCCAGGTTACAGTTTTTACCACCAGTTTTTTAGCTTTTATAGCTCGTGTTAATCCATGAGGAGGAAAGGTTTGAGAAAAAACCAAACACACAAAAACCACTCAACACAACAATCACATAACCACCCACAAAAAAAACCAACCACCACCACCCCCATCAAGGCGGCCTCTAGTTACCGGGGGGCGGGCGGCGGCACCACTAACCACCCATTTACAACTACAGCAATCCTAAAAATCACCTTGACTCCCACAACACAATAATAATACAAACCAAAACCACGTCAAACAACAAAAAAACCAAAATCACTAATACAAAACAAAAACCCAATCATCAACACACAAACCAACTAACATCAATCACACAAACACAACACAAACACACGCTGAAAAAACAAATACCAAAGAAAAAAAAACAAACACAAACAGAACCTAATACAAAAAAATATATCAATTAAAAAAAAAACCTTAACAACAAAAAAACACAAAACTAACCCAAAACCCCAACCATCATGCAAAAAATACTCCACAAACAAACCCAAAAAATAACACACAAATCCAAAAACACCTACCAACCAACACACACCCACCCACAACACAACAACAACACATTAAACACCAAAAACCACATCCATACAACAAAAACCCACACACCCAACAAGAAACTAAACATAACAAAAACCAAAACAACCCCAACTCACAACCACCACCTAAAAAACTGAAACAAACCAACCCAAATAAAAAAAAAACAAAAATCAAAGGATCTTAAATCACACCCTACACATCCCTTACCAATAACAACCAAAAAAATAAAAACAATAAAAAAAAAATAAAACAAAAAACAACAAAAACAAAAATACACATAATTTTACCAATATAACCAAACAAAATAAAAACAAAAAACACAAAATAAAATAATACAAAAAATACACACAAACCTAAAACAAAAAACAAGAAAAAAAAAGACACATAAAAAATAAACAACCAAAAACAACAAACTACCACATCACCCACCATAACCAACTAACAAAAAACAAACACCAACCAAAAAAACCCAAACTAAAAAAAAACCAAAAAACAAAACAACAAACAAACCAACACACAAAAAAATTACCCACAAAACTAACACACCAATTAAAAACAAAACCAAAAACCAAAAAAAAAAAAAACACCCACCAAAAAAAACCACAAACCAAAAAACACAAAACAAACAAACAAGTTTTTTTTTTTAAAAAAAACAACAACCACACAACCAAACAACAAAAACAAAAAAAAAAAAACACACAAAACACACCCAAACATCTCAAAAAACAAAAAAAACAAAAAAACACAAAAACTCCAAAAAATAACAAAATAAAGGGTGGGGTTCTTTTGCGCCGGGTGCGGCGGCGGTTCCGTCCGCGGGGGCGCGCGGCGGGGATCGGGGGGGGGGGGGCGCGGAATGAGGGGGGAGGGGGGTGGGGGGGGGGGGGGGGGCGCGGGGAGGGGCGGGGCGGGGGGGGCGGGGGACGAGGGGTGAGGTCACCCGCCCCCGGGGGGGGGCAGGGGAGGGGGCAAGGGTAGGGGGGGGGGGGGGGGGGGGGGGGGGATGGGCTCGGGGTGGTGGGGGGGGGGGGGTGGGGGGGGTGGGGTGTCTGTGTGTGTGTGGGGGTGTTTTAAGGGAGGGGGTGGGGGTTAGGGGGGTTGTGGGGGGCGGCGGGGGGGGTTGGGGGGGGGTGGGGGGGGGGGGGGGGGAGGGGCGGCGGTCAGGGGCGGGCGGGTGGTGCCTGTGGGCTTTTGGGTGGGGATGGGGGGGCAGGGGGAGGGGGGGGCGGATGGGGGCGGGGGGGGGGGGGGGGGGAGGGAGGGGGGGGGGGGGGGGGGGGGGGTGGGGTGGGGAGGATGTTGGGGGGGGGGGGGAAAAACAAATCAAAACACAACAAAGGGGGGGGGGGGGGGGGGGGGGGGGGGGGGAGGGGGGGGGGCGGGGGGGGGGGGGAGTGGGGGAGCGGGGGGGGGGGGGGGGGGGGGGGGGGTTGGAGGGGGAGTGGGGGGGGGGGGGGTGGGGGGGGGTTAATTTTTTTAAGGGGGGGGGGGGGGGGGTGGGGGGGGGGGGCGGGTGGGGGGGGGAACAAAAAACAAACCAAAAACACAACCAAAACACAACCAAACAAAAAAAAAAAAACACCACCCAACCACCCACCTACAACCCCACCCCCACCCCCCAACACAAACCCACGTTGGGTTGCTTGTTTGGGGTTTTGTTTTGGTTTTTTTTTTTTTTGTTTTTTTTTGGGGGGGGGGGGGGGGGGGGGGGGGGGGGGGGGTGGGGGGAAATAAAAAAATGGAAGGGGGGGGGGGGGGGGGTGGGGGGGGGGGGGGGGGGGGGGGGGGGGGGGGGGGGGGGGGGGGGGGGGGGGGGGGGGGGGGGGGGGGGGGGGGGGGGGGGGGGGGGGGGGGGGGGGGGGGGTGGTTGGTGTGCTGATTAGTCGGTAGTATTTGTCTTTTTTCCGGGTTTATACTCGGTATATACTGTTGAAATGTAAGTCTGGAATGAAAGGGTTATAAATGGAAGCATGTTAAAGTCTGCCTTCTACTCTACCAAAACTTGGTGACAGTGATCCTTTGGTAGGGTGGGAAGGATTGCTGAGATTCTTGAGGCAAAGGTCATTTAGAGGTCAAATGAGGTCATTGCTCCAAAACGCAGATACCTTTTCTCTTAGGAAATTTGTGGACATTACAAAACATCTTATTAGGATCCGTCTCCAAAGGGATCGTGTAGGATGGCCATAGGTTAGATGTCATAGGTCATTTATGTCAATTAAGGTCAGTGTGTAAAAAGCATTGTAAGTCTTTCTATTGACTAATAACCCATAATGTACTCTTATATTTCACAGGATGATCGAGAGAAAAGGGTTAATGAAATGTGAGGAACGACATGTCAAAGCCCTGTGGAATGGACAACCGACAGAAATCAAAGGATTGGTGATGGAAAGTTTTGCCCCAAAAAAAAAGACTGGAAGAAGTTTGAGGTTGTCAAGTGATCCAATTTCCAAGCAACAAAGATAAACCCGAGGAAAATATAACAAAATTATAAACCGCCACATTCACCAAATAATAAAACAAAAGTGTCAGGTGAAGGATGATGGAAATGACCAAAACACAAAACGACCAAAATCAGTCAAAGAGGGCGGCGGTCGAAGGTTACACAGACAACTGTCAGCAAAACAGCGGTAAGGGATAGGTTTGGAACATGGTGGTTGGATGGTTCAGTTGGCCCTTGAATGGCAAAAGCGTTTATATCTTCGTTTCCTAGTTTCTGTTTCTTTGGCATTTGGAACACACACCACATCACATGAACACCTCATGGGTATCACCTGGTGGTTCTTATGCACCTTAGCAACTTGATTGGACATGTTTGGATTTGTAAATCCTGCTGAAATCCTTTTCCAGCATACAATTCCTGGTTAAAATTCTCAAGAAGCACAAGACCTGTTCTTTATGATGCATGACCTTTCAGACCCAAATGCTGTATCATAGTTTTAAAAAAATATGTTAAAATTTGTAATATTTTGTCAGAGATGCCCTGAATTCCCATTAATTTAATACTTAAAAAATTGCAACCAAAACATGGAAGATGAGGTGCAAGGATAACTAAGAAATACAGGCCCTTACCACCCCACAAAACAAATATTTAAAAAAGAAAAAATAACCCCAGAGTAAGTGATTCTTATCGATGGTGTTTTGCGCAGATTTGTCACAAATTCCACACCTTATTTTTAGAAGAAAGAAAGGAGAAAAGGAAAAAATGCCCCCACAGCAGTGCAAAAGTATTTTTATTTTACTTTTTTGACAGATGTTTCAAAATCGCACCCCTCCATTTTGCCCCCCCCCTCCCGAAAAAAATAATCAATTGGCTACAGGCCTGGTGGTACGCAACGGACATCAGGTATACAGGCAGGCAAACATGGGATCAAAATTTAACGGCTGCGGCTTTTCAAACCTAGGGTGGTATTCAAGGCTCTCACCAGAAAAAAGAAAGACCCGTCATAAATCATTACGTTGTTGTATCCTGAACGCATGGATATACTTAGAAGTGAGCCAATTCCTCAGTTCATCCATTGTAATTATGCTTTACTCTAAAACACATAATTATTGATTGCATTGACTTTGCTCTCACACGCAGGAAATATTACAACGTCCAATTTGAAAAACATTATTCAAGCTATAACGCCTCGTCAGGTGATAAATTTCCTGAAAGAGAGATTTGTTATAACTAGTTTTAATCTGGTCCTTTTATCATCATTTTAAATGTTGTAATTAGAATGAACTAAAAATAAATTTTGTCTGTAAATGTTTGTATTGTAAGTAATTATGACAACAATAGGGACACATTTGTTGAAGTGTCGTTAATTCTAATACCTTATCTAATCAGCTTAAATAAACTTTGTAAAACAATATTATCTCAATTTATACCAATATAATATTATTTGATTTTCATGATTTTTAAGATGGTACGACAAGTCAAAAAGTATGAGAAACAGAGACAGTTAGGCACAGCAAGGACAGATTATAATAGGCGGCGGAGGGAGGTAGGGTATATTTCGTCATCAAGGTAAAACGGTTATAGAGAGTCCAGTTCTACAAGCAGAGTTACGTCAAACAGGAGGAACAGCCTAGAAGTAAGTTAGTTAAAGAAGTATGTTGTGTGTCGAGAAGAAATTCATTTTAGCTGCTTTTGAAACTCTGGCGCTGGCTCTTAGTTTCTTGGACATGTACTAAGTACACCTGATTCCCCGACAAAAAAAACAATGCCAGGCGAAGTTCACGCAAGAGATACTGTGTGCGTGTATGTTCATGACCCAAGATTAATGAGCCAGAGTATAGTGCTAGTAAGAAAGCACTGTTTTAAAACCACATGTTAAATTTAGAGGGGCACCGTAGACGAAGTGGTAGAGTGTTAGACTCTGGTGCGAAAGTTGCTGCGTGTTCGAATCCTCTTGACAAGAGAAATGGTAACTCTCTTTAACCCAGCATGGGGAAGAGGAGGAAAGGCAGCAAAGGGAGGAGGAAGAGTGGCACCAACCCGCCTTTCAAATGCCATTGCCCCTTTGAACGGTGTGGCCCTCTCATCTCCACTGCCCCTAACGTTGTCTGTCTAAGCAAGAAGTGATGCCGGCGGGTATAGTACCCGATGCCGCCTTTCAGTTGTAATGCGCTTGTGCTTTGCTTACGTGTGCGCTCAAAGTCGTACAATTTTATACGCCTGCATCATACTTCGTAACTTTGAGCGGGCAGCGTTATGCAGCCTTCAGGCTATTGAATTACCATGACCTTTGAAATACGAAGCAATAAGTGTAACTATACTAGAGTGTAGAATGAATTCCAGAGTATCACATAACAAAGAAGAATTAAAAAACAAAAAATAACAAGTGAAGCAGTTCTCATGAAACCACTTTTACCTAAAATCTGTCGATAGTTTACATTACATTATTTTTCTACCCGTCACAGGCACAGAGACACTGGTACTTCTAAGAATGGTAAGGTGTTTTGATGACCAAAAAAATTATTGGTAATCAAAACAAATTCCCCACTCCACACTCAACCTTTATCTCGATGATTCCCCCCTCTATTTCAGTAGTGTGTCCCTTTCAGCTCCTTGAGTAGTCGCAATGCATTATTTTGGAAGAGCTCTTCATGCTTTGTTTCATTAGAATTTTAGTTATTATGCCTTGCTTTTCATAATATTTGAATGTTTCCCCTTAGTTAATAACTTCAATATTAAAAGGGCACTGAGAGTTTCGTATATCAGGTGTCCTGTCGCTAAAAATGGAAAAGCCCCAGATTTTTGCACTGATTCAAAGCTTCCCATAAAAAAACTCCCCTTCTGAAAGGATTAAATTGAGAAATTATTAAAAACAAAAAAACACGCGTTTTTTTTTAATTTACTAATTTTTTACCAAAGGAAATACAAAAGTCAACCTATGTTGATTTTGAAATATAAGCAAATCCAATCGCCGTTTGTTTCCACTTTTAGACATTTCTGTAGCCAAATACAAGTGGTAAAAGAAATCTAAATGCCTATCTCTGTTAACTCACTAATATATGAAATAATGTGGATGCCTTGAAATCTCTCTCATGGACCCTTTAATGCTCAAGTGTAAAGAGAAGTCCAGTGGTTCAATTTGTTGCAGGAAGAAGAAAATCTTGATCCTAATTATGACGGTTTTGAGTCGTTCTCAATTTCTCTTGGAATGTTTGCATCATACGTAACATAATTGTACTAGTATTTCTTGTTAAACCATGATCAACAAACTTCAAGAAAGATTGCGACATGTCCACCTTCTGTAATAATTTTCACTAAAATATTTGATATTCTTATCTTGACTTTTATACCATAATTAATCCTGACAGATCGCTATAGTGTCTTTACAACCAATATGATCTTGACACATGGATTGTTTAATCACTTATTTGGCAAAATAATAAATTTCCCAAATTGATTGTCTATTGACAATTATCCTAAAGGCCTTTGATACAATTAAGGAAACTATATTTCGGTAGCTCCTTGCAATAGAATCTGTGGGAAAGCACTTCTTTATGTACTATGAGCTCTACACAGGCCAGTGTTCCAACCTTTGGGGCATTAGGGAGGGAATGTATGCAAATTAGGTCAGTCCCGTACCTACAAACATCAGGTACCTAAATAGGTATCACAAGATGAAGTAATACTGTTTCCAGAGTATTAACCATGTTACACAACCATTGGGATCTGGTTAGTAGAGATCTAAAGTAGCTAAATGGTAGAATTGGACCCGGATTGTAGAGATGTTGGGGTACTCGACACAGTTACTTGACGAAGACACATGCCTGGGTGACTATTAATTGTGTGACCAAAGTGAAGAATCAAGCTTTGGGTATATTTAAGAACCTCCGTAATTCTGAAGCTCATCTTAATGTTACCAGATATTTTGTGGTTGTAAATTCAAGGCCTGATTGTTGACCCTTTCTCCCCAATGACAATAAAACTTTCCTTTCCTTTCAAAAATCCTTCATGTGTTCTTTTTATCAACTATTTCAAGAATTGTATGTGTTTCTGCTACTAACAAATACATGTGTAAACACTGATTGCAGTTACTGATTATCTGCTCTGTTTGTGTGAAGCAGATGGTGATTGTTTCAGGAATAGTCTAGATTTTGCCTTATTGCTGACACAATGTGATGCTATAAGGACATCACTGTCAACTTGAAACAAAGCAACAGGGTGTTGTCTGCCTACAAAGCCATGCTAGATGTAACAAAGAAGAAAGAAAGATGTCCTTGAAAAACATTGTACCAACATTTCAAAATGATCAAATGTACCCACCAAACATGATATGTGTGGGTTGGTAGTCAATGAAAAAGTTCCCGTAGGATTTTGGTGCTAAAGTTGATTTTCTGTGTTTTTCATTCAATTAGGGAACCAGACAGTCAGAAAATGATGGGGTGCAAATTTTCGGAATGCTGCCCCCTTCCTCAAGGGGGGGGAAATGTTACTACAGGGAAAAAAATTCAAATCGAGAAATTGTGCTTTATGTAACAGTAACAGGTTCGTCTCCTTATAAGGATTAGCGAAAAAGTATATATTTGCCTAGGTCCGACCTTTAGTTTAAAGCGCTATAGCATAATGGTGCAAGGTCATCCTGGGGTTAAAATTACCCATGCTCAGATTTGGGTTGAAAACACTCGGTGATAAGTTTGTGATGTCTCACAGGATCCAAAAATTATATTTTATCAGTGTTGTGACATTTGGTTGGCTAATTACATAGCAAAATGTCGCAAGGGTCTTACATGGTCTATGGGGTCACCCAGAGAACTTTCCATGGATGTCGCACTGTTGGTGAGTTATCAAAAAGATAATAAATGCATTTTCGTTTCAGTATTGACACAAGGAATCATTTGCATCCATTTCACAAACACGGAGCATTACCCCCATGGTGACCTTGATCATTATGGGGATATACCACTTTAACTAAAGGTTGGAACCTAGGCAAATATACTACTTTTAATCCATTAGACTAGACGAACGCGTTAGTGTACATTAAAACCCCATTTGACTCCCCGATTTTATTGGTTTTTTCCCTGTTGTACTAACATCCATTTTACCCCTTGAAGAAGGGGAGATCAGAGGAAAAATTTGCCACACCATCATTTTCTGACAGTTTGGGTCTTATTGAAACCCAAAAACAGCAACAAAAATCAATTTTAGCATGCAAATCCTCGGGAATACACACCAAACCACACTATGAAGTAAAATGATTTTCAAACATTGTGTTATTTATTTCCCATAACATGCTACTATCTGAAGGTTTTGCTGCATTTTCTCTCTGAATTTATTATGAATAAGATCCAGTTCTGTTCATATTTCGATTTTGGCTACATAGTGTATGATTTTGGGCCAAACCCCCCAGTGAGTATACCAACTAATGTGGTAGGTCCAGTCATACTTTGATGCACTACAATGCAGTGCAGAAAAATGGATGAATAACCATCTTCTGAAAACACCGTTCAAATTGCATGCACTGCTGCTGTGTTGAGTCAGAGATGTTTTCATTTATTTTCGCTGCAGTGAAGTGTGATGAACCTGGTAGCCTAATCTCCCACCAACACCCTTTGAGGATCAGAGAAATCCACAGAATCACTTTGCTACCCAGTCTATGACACTGCAGTTGCAGCATCCCTATCGATCATCCTGGATCAATGACATGGTCTGAGCAGTGGTCATCCTCTACCTTAAACCTAAAGCAGTTTGTGGACAGCCCATCTTGCAAGCTGTGACCTTGATAGGAAAGCATGGGTCAAACTCAACAGACTCAGAACTGGCATTGCCCGTACAAAGCACTTCCTTCATAAGATCGGTGCAGAACTTTCACCAAAACTGCGATTGTGGAGAGCCACAAACCATTAGCCATATCATAGATGACTGTGAGGTCTACAAGTCTCCAAGAGAAATCCCAGGCCTGATCAACCTGGATGATGAAACTATCAGCTGGTTAAAGATGGATCTTCCACTATGATTTTGGACTTACACAAACGAACGAACGATTGCAGTGTAGTGAAGTATGAATGGACCTTAACTCATTGTAGATGAACTTCAGCTGGCTGTGAATTACTCATAGTACATTGTACATATTGCAGGTTTATACTGCAAAGTGCAATGTATCTTTAACCAGGTCA
Source organism: Ophioderma brevispina (assembly GCA_023653785.1). Taxonomy (NCBI): domain Eukaryota; kingdom Metazoa; phylum Echinodermata; class Ophiuroidea; order Amphilepidida; family Ophiodermatidae; genus Ophioderma; species Ophioderma brevispina. The sequence continues at coordinate 7,126 of JAMKCH010019074.1, read as the reverse complement.
ACATTGAAACATTTCTGGTTATACTAAAACCATGAAACTAAAACGATGTTAAAAAGTCACAATGACAGGCTTTATAAGACTGATTTAAATTACTACTTTCCTCAGTGAGCAATTTGACCATGCAACTAGAAGAAAGAAGAAACTAAGAGAACAAAAGAGACCAGAGGAGGCAGCAAGCATGGAAGTACAGATGCCAAAAAGTAAGTCCAAGTTGCATATTTAGATAAGTCAGTTACAAGGACTAGACTTCTGGAAATTTCCGGAATACCAGAAATTTGGCCATGATAGCACAATCGGGAATTGTAATTTTTTTTTTACTTTATGAACTGGGGTGATGTTATTTCAGCATAAAAAGCATCCACATTTTTGGTAGGGGATACACCCCTTTAACTCCTTCTCTAGCCTTTTGTATAACACAGTTCCCGCATAAAAGTTTAGTGTCGGCACTCACGCTTTTGGGCCGCTGGGGTAGTGCCAGATCCAATTTTCAGACATTAATGATTGCCCACATTACATCCATTGCAGTTATTTTCAAGGCCGTAATTACATTATACCCCTCGCACCTTCTCTGTATCACATTCTTTATTCTGTTACAGGTCAACAAGAGATTGTTTGAGGCACCCAAATAGTGGTTCATAATAGTAATTTCATATAGATTAGACACTCGATCGATTTCTTACCTTGTATTTTGCTAGCAGAAATTGCCTAAAAGAGAGAAAAAGGGATGATTCTGATTTGCTTATATTTCCATATAAACATACCCTGAATTTTGTTTTGTCCTAAACTAAATTCGAAATTTCACAATTTTTGTGCCAAAGAACATTTCTCACTAATCTTTTGAGAGAGAGGGATATTTTTTTGATGGAAAGCTTTACACCAGGGCAAAATCAGTAACTTTCGAGTTTTTAGGGACCCCTGAGATGTGAAAGCTCTCGTGCACTTAAACAATAAATCATATGATATCAAGTATTGCGAACAGGTATAATGTAGTTTGCCATGGTCATAGAGACACAACGCGAGTTTGTGACATGGAGTGAAATGGCCCCTTTATTCCATTTTACGCTTTTTTATGCCTTGCTTTTTCTGTAAAGATATTCCCAAAGGTATATTACTCTTAAAAAAATCTACTCACTGTTGATTTAAAATTGAACAGGCCCTTCTGTAGGTAGTCTTAATCCAAGTTGGGTGACACCTTTGCAAAATTAGTACATGTAACTCACAATGCCATAAGTGGTTTTACTCAACTTGACTAAGATTGTACTTAACCGAAAGGGTTTTCCTTTTTATTGACTGTGCGTACGATATTTTAGAGTGTAATCATACTCGCAGAATTTACTTTCAAGATGAGGAATTAGTGGGAAATTCAAGAAATGAGCTATGTTGGCACATTAAACATTGTTACGTTTCTTAATGTTTGGATTTTCTGATGCCTATTCCCCTAAGTCACTATTCTAAAAGAAATGCCTATGTAGCCATACTTGACAAAACAACCCAGCTCAGTTTCCATGGATGGATTTCTCTTACATGAACTATAGTGGCATTATCGCATTTGCTCATTTTGTAACTAACTTCTGCATTTAAGACTGTATTTTGTTCATTCCTGAGGTGCCCAGCTTTCTATTGATATGTAATCATAATAGCCTGTTGTGTGGACTTCTAAGTTTCCACACCACATTGTTCATCTAACCAAATTTTAACTTTATAAAAAATTCTTGTTCCGGGCAGACCATCGGATGCCGATTCTGAGAGGAAAATGAGTGAGTGGTGATTGAATACTTTGTAAGCAGCAATAACAAATTGGATATAAAGTTTGGCTAGTTGATTTTAGACAGTTCTCCAAATACCTGTATAGATACTGAAAATCAGCTTTCTGTGTTTTTGCAAGAATTCTTTCAAAAAGGGCTTTTGGATGTAGTCTATATATTACCCAAGTTAAACATTGGTGTTAACATTGGGTACTGCCCAATATCAGTCAGATTTTAACACAAAATGTACTTTTGTACAATTGTTGGTACTTGATGAACTGGAATGATATATATTGGGAGGTTACTATAACAGAGAGTCTCAGAAAATAGTTTAGTTTTGAACAGTTTTTAAACATGAAGGCTTCCTTCATCATTCAAGAGCAATCTTTTGATTCTTCAGAAATTTTGCTGTTGTATTAAAGGAGTTTTGTTCAAAAGTTAGGATAGATTTAACACTAAAAGCATACAAATTTTAACTTGGGCTACTTTTCATGAATTCAGTAAACGCAAACCAAATGCTTTAAGGGGGCATCTACCCGCAAGCTTTTGTGGAGCAAGAATTTCTGAGTTTTCTAATTCTGAATTCTCCCTACTTTCAGCTCTATTTTACTTTTTATTTGGTTAAAATCGGACATTCCGTTCCGATGCACAGTTGATCAAAGTGCATTGTCCACGCAAGTAAATACTATTTCTTATGTTTCTTATTGTTTTTCAAGGGCACTAATTTACTTTTTCTTAATTGGTTTTCAAGCCGTGATATGTAAGAAAATGCCAAAATTATTAATTTTGGCTATTATTTGATTATTTTCCTGTGTTTTTGTATTTATAATTTAGGCATAAATAATGTATAGAATCTTTGACATTTTCAAATCAAAACTGCAACTACATTTTTAAATCCAATTAATTTAAATGTTCTAGAACTTAATTGCCTTACTTTTTTGCATTTTCGGCAACTTTGGCAAATTTGCCCCCCAAAAATTTGCATTTTTTTTTCTTCCAATGGTGTAGCCACCAAAATGGCACAAATGTAGATTTTATACTGCTCTACACTTAATGGGAGGGATTTTTGATATCTCTCGTTACTTTTTGATTTATAAGCCTGCAAAGTTCAAATCCACAACGAAAAATTGAATTTTTCAAGAAATCGGTTTCCATGGCAACACAGGATTGAAAATTGGAGAATGTCTCCGCATTAGGTTGCATAGCTTGACCCATGGACTTACCTGTATATGCAACAACTGTAAAAAAGCCCCTATATTACTAATTTTTGGGGGCAGAAATGTGGCTAATGTTGACTTTACCCAAATTGCACTACATTTGGACCTTTTGACCCCAGATCATTTGCATATAGGAACGAAATTATACAAATAATATACTTTTCTGAAACCACAGTCAATATTCTTTGTAATGACATATCACCACCAGACTTCCCCACCATTTCAACTACTTCTAACCTGCTTTCAAATAACAACTCAAAATGAGGGGAGATGCCCCCTTAAGGATGCTACTCCAGTAGCTTATTGATTTGCACTTAGTTTGTCGTGTGAGTGCATTAAGGTCATAAGTGCAATTAGCTGCCATGTGATACAACTGTGTTGCGGCAATTTGTATTAGGATTAGATGTCAATTTATCACAGGGTGTGTGACCAAATGCAAATTGTCTTTAATTTTTATAGCCATTTTAAGCAACGGCGACCACAATGTTTGGACACTGAATAAAATAGGGACAGCAATAGTTACCTCTGAAAAAAATCAGAAAAATCCATTGCGGGAATCGTGCCCATATAGGCCTACAAAGGTCGTGTATGTTATAGCGACATCTATATGCCATTTCTCATAGAAAGACGTGTAAAACTAGATTTTATGAAAAAAATCACATTGCCCGCAATTTTAATTTCTAAAATTTGCACAGGATTAGTTAGTAGAAAATAATCCAAATTAGTTCTCAAAAGTGGTCGCCCTTGATATTTTTTATTTTATTACAATAAATGAGACATTTCAACAGCTGTGTTTGATTCAGTGGATCTTGAAATGGTCCTTAGGTGACTGGTTTTGTCAACTGAAAGACCACTGGACCAACGACCAAGAATGTTTTTAATGGGATTTATGACAAATGGCAGCTATTGCAATTATGGACATTCTGCACTCACACGTGACGATTTGAGTTGCCAAAAGTGAAATCACTTGATTTATATTTAGTGTTAACTGGGACTTTCCACAAACTTCTATTGGAATGTAACCAACAGTTGCTGACTTATGATAACAAAGTCAGATTGCGCTTTACATGTATTAGTAATTCCAATCTCTAATGGCTATACCAGATGAATATGTACCACCTATGGAAGGTTTAAATTGGAATTGAATATTATGCCTCCTATAGGGTTAGCATTATTTGGAATAAAATGTAGGTAATGGTCCAATACATGCGTGTCACATGCACTGCACATTACTCCTGCTCATGACTGGATATGGGTTATTCTAGATTAATTCAACACCCTGTATGGGAGACTTATACCTAATTCCAGTTTGTGCCTTCAATGGGGGTGTATGGAATTTATTAGGAATAGTCAAATTTCATTAGCATCCAATCTCAACCATTCAAATCAAGTCAGTAATACAGAAAGTGCAGCTATAGAAAAAAAACCTGACGTTTTGAAAAACAAAATTAGTATAGTGCTCTCATCTTCCTAGAGTCAGTGACGTCAGTGTTGTAATGCAATAGGCGCAAGCATGAATCGTTGGGGTGATAAAAGCACCGACGTACGCACGCGCGCGTGCAAAAAATATACATGCAAAAAACCTGTCTGCATGCGTTGAGGTCACCGCCTCGAGGAAGATAAATGGAGTTTAGCCAAATATACTTGAGCATTTGGGAATTTCGCTCTAGTAATTGATGATAGAAAACTCAGTTCCTTTCTGACTGACTTGTATTTTGAGTTGTGAAATGGGGTCACAGTTGGTGAGTAGAGGCATTATCACCAGTCATGTTATACGTACATGCAGACTGTGAACCTATCTTCTTTTGTTTTCATAATTTTTAAAACATGATGCTTTGCTCGTTTCACTTGAAAACAGCAGCACAAGCAGGAATGATCAAGAAACCAAAAAAATTAGCTGATGATTGGGTTTGTTGGATCTTGTTTTTGTACACCCAGGACAACTAGAATAAGATATGCCTCCCTATGGTGTCGGTTAATGGATCATTTGGAGGAGCTATGGATGTCAACATGATCAGGCATGGGTTTGTCACAAGCACGGCATATTGCTTATCAATAAATTGATTCCATAATCTGAACATGGTTATCCAGGCTAGTCAGGTAAATTCATATGACAGTACCCCGTATGGTAGCTAGATTCATTCAATTCCAGTTGTTACCTTTCAATAGGATGTTTAGAATTCATCTTCAAGTTGAATAGCCAAAAATCTAGCATAAAACTATTATACACAAAAAAATCTTCTCTTATACTTTTGCCTTAACACTTTGCGTAAAGGTGCCACGAGAGATTTCCAGTCATCTATATTTTCTGTGAAGTAGTGCTTTTATATAGATCGACACGAATAAATTTCCTGTCCTTTATTTAACTGCAGAAAATAAACTTCTTAAAATGAAACAAAAGGTGATTTGTATATGCTTTATTTCAATAAGAAAACATAGGCTGGAATTTTGTATTTGCTCCTTAGGAACTTAGAAATTTCATTTTTTTCTGCAACAAAGGAAAGAAACAGTTCTCAGCTTAATCCTTTCGATGGGGATATTTTAGATAGGAAAGGCTTTACACGAGTGCCCAAACAGATTTCTAATTTTTGGACACTGCTATTTGAAATTATAGTTGCAACCTTTAAGATGTGATGGTTCTAATGAGATCAGCTCGAATATTATGATTCCAATTATGTCACCATAGCCAGGGATTCTATTCTTGCAGATTTGCAATTCTTGTCATTACATAGTGCTTTACTAACATTTTCTACAGTACAATTCTTTGTCCACTTATAGCACGTTTAACTTTCTTTTCTGCACCAAGCATTGCATTTCAAATATATGCAACCATGGCCTTTTGTGAAACGATGAAGATCCATTGGGGAAAGGACAGAATATTTGAAATTGGGATACAGGCGGACAGGGGCAACCAGACCATTTCAATGAGGGGACACCCATATTTTTTGTTTTACCATTGTTCCAAAATCTGAAGGGGGAGAGAGCAGAAAGGGGACGGGAGAGCAGGAAAGGGTAAGGGTTATGGGAGAACCAACCTAGCAGACAAAAAATTACCACAATACCGTTACCGCCATTGGGGCCTATAAGCACTCAAAAATTAATGTAGCCTGACAAAGTTGTTTTTTTCATTGAAATTATTCCACCTGCAGCTTGTACATTAATAACAATTTTCCAACAAGTCAAACACTATGCTGACGAAAGTGAAACGTTTGCTGTCAGTGGGGGAGGGGTGTTACCCCACACCACCACTCTAGGAAATGCCCTGCAAGTCAGAAAATAAAAAAAAAAACATAATAAAAATCCGCATTTGGAAATAGTTGTTAAATTTACAAATGAGTCTGTAGACTAGTAAATCTAAGCCAATATATTATGAACTTAGAACAAATTGCAACAGAAGGTTTTTTGGTTTAATATTGTTACAATAAAACCCCCTGAACATTTACCCAAAAATCTGCCAAAATCAGACACCGGGAAAGTGGGGCTAATTTCAATAAATCCAAAATGGCGCCAAATGCCAAAACTTGGGAGGGCCCTGTATCTCCTAAAAGGTTGGTTTTAGACCCCACAAATAGGTTATAGTCGATACAAAAGAACTAAAGAATCAAATAAGCTTTTTAAAAAACGACTATGACGTATATCTATGACGTAACCACATTAAAAATGACGTAATTATTACGTTAATATTACATCATCAGGATTCAATATGTACTTAGAGAAAAGCAGCTGTTTTAGGTTTCACATCAGTGACCCATAAAAAACACATTGGATTGCTGTAGGTGGCTCTACAATGGGCGGATCTAATGTGGGTGGATCTACTCTGGGTGGAGGATCTTAATGCGGGCGGATCTACTGTAGTGGGTGGATCTACTGTAGGCGGATGTACTGTGTGCCTTGCAGGGGGATCTACTGCAGGTGGATCTGATGTGGCCAACAGATATATCATGGGAAGATCTACTGTGGACAGATTCTACTTGGGTGGATCTACTTTCTCGGATGATGATGAAACCCCGACATGACTATCTTTGCGTGGTTGCCTGAAGCCGGTAACAAAAACAAAAAAATCATAAGGACCTGAACTCGAAGGAAACGTTAAATTCAGTGAAAGGGACTGGTCTAGTTGGAACAGTGCAGGAATCCCAATGGCTTTGTCGATCAAGGTTATTG
>JAMKCH010019073.1:0-40345 GCA_023653785.1 Ophioderma brevispina | reverse complement strand
AGTTGGCATTGTATTGGTAACCGACGGCAACACAACGATGTGAAACTAATCGAGACATCCCGGCGTAAAATCCACCAGCCCTTTTTTTTAATGCGCTAATGACAGACAGACCGAGTCTGGTCTGCTTATCGATTCATGATTACAAGTAAGTTAAAAGATAAACGTGTGATTGCTGTTTGTTTTGGCGCTTTTATTGTGTTTTTTGCCGGCAATAATAAGAACGGAGTCTATTTCACACAGAGCTTTAGCTATCTGGTTCAGGAGCAATTCAGGGTTGAATTTCTAATGAAGAAATACTGGAAAAACCTCCGATTTAGCGAGCGCAAAGGTTAGAAAATAAAGCTTGGTGATCTTGATGAGAAACCTACTACCACTACTAAGTTTTATCTGTATTGGCCATCTAATTAAGATCCACAGTTTTAGTTACAGAATTATTAATCTACGCTATATCTTAACTACTTGAGTTTTGTATTCAGAAATCAACCAGGCCAAAATTCTAAACATAAAAAAATACAATTAAGAATAAGGAAATGGGCCCGACGCGACGGTCGAGTTGGCACGCGATCGATCGAGTTTGTACTTCATCACGCGACGGTCTAGTTGGCCTTAGAAGGTCGAGTTTGGTATCGGTCGAGCTGGGTACAACGGTCGACTTGGTTTCCTTCGAGTTGGATGACCGTCGAGTTGTACAAGGCCCTTGCCACTGCGTACAAACTGCCCATTGCCGCGTTGAAGTGCGATTAGAGTGATTCGGCCCTCCCCTATACTCACATTTTGTCCCTTAATCTGGTGACGTGTCAGTCACATCGGTACGCCCTGTGACACGCACCAATATAGACTTAATAAAAAAAATCTTTGTATGCGTTACTTGTATTCCGATTGTTTTCAAAAACACATTATGAGCTCATTTCAGTATTTCTTTCTCGTATATATAAAACACCACACACGCTTAATTGGTTGTTTGGTCTTTAAATGTAACATAATAATACATTCGTCAACATACAATACGGCAGCTTTTCCGGACATAATCAATTACAATTTAAGTTTGCTTTTGAACAAGTCTTTTTGTACGTACTTGGCAAGCAGACGACGGTACTTCTGTTTACAAGTAAGCAATGCCGAAAACATGATTTAATGGCTGTTTTTGGAGTTTTTTGGGAAAAAGAAAAGTCAAGAGTGGGGGAACAATTAGACTATTTAGCTTGCATTACAGCATTAGATACCTAGCTATGTCATGCCCCGGGTCATGCTGACCTGTAGGTGAACGGTCCCATGTCCCTACTGACCCTGATTTTTTACACGTTTACTATCGCCATGCCATGCATTGCCAGCATGTCAATGGTCATGATTTCTTCGCCATCGAAACTCCATCCACATTCCACTCAACCATCATAAACATTTCCACTCTTTATATTTCTATACATATGGCCTTCACGTGGAAGCTGATGGTCATGCTTTACTTGACCCGCTCTTTCAGTGGTTATATAGCCCAGCTGCTACCCATGTGCGCTCGCCTACCTAGCCTAACAAATAAGACTCTGGACTGGATTTTGGACACTAGGGATCATTCACAGGGGAGAGGGGGGGGGGGGGGCTAGGGTTTTTTTTTTTTTTTTTTAAAAATTGGAATGTTTTAATTATCTGCAGCAGTAATGCAATTTTGTTTAGAAGAGCAGGGAGTATGAAATTGGTTAATTCCAATCTGACATGACTGGACGCTACTGTATCGGCGTATAAACAATGAATCTTTAGTTAAAGGGGTATGGGGCCATGTGCCATTGGGCTGATTTTCTGAGATACAAAAATTTCTCTAAATTGTCACTTATTGGTGTAGAACCATTTACCGCGATACCTTTCGAATGGTTATTGGTAAAAAAGTTGTTTTAAATTTATTACAATGACGACAATGTTTTGGCTTAGTCACCAGTCCTCGAGTCTGATACTACATAGATGAGCATTCTAAATAAACAACACAAAAACAAAAACACTGGTTTTACAAAAAAATGGGGGTGCACTTATCTGGAAATGTCCCTCGTCTCTTCTGGGGGGGGTTTTAACACAATGCTAATAATAACTAAGTTAATATAGGAGAGCGCCTCAATTTTCAAACAAATTGTGTTTTTTTGCATATACATAATTCTTCGTCCATATGAATCACTGTGTGAAATAACTAAACTTCACTCTAAGCTTAAAATGAAGTCTTCGTATAAAAATCACACTTTGTCTTAAAAAAAATTCCGGATCGGAATTTTGTTATACACGGTTCATCTCTATGCACATGTTTATACTACACATAAGTGTACTGCATGAAAACGAAAAATCCTGAATAATGATTCATCTCTAACTTTGGAATTGAGTCATTTTGGTGAGTATCTTTAGTTCTTGTTGATTATTTTTATTACTATCACAAAAAATATATATTTCGAATCCTCTGAGTCGGCCTTTAAGCCCATCACAGCAGAAATTTAGCCAAATTGGTATCCTGAACGGGGACAAAACGATACTTTTTATCCATCACCTCGTACACTATCCTCTACAACAAAAAATGGCATGATAGCATTTCGTGGAATGGTGCTATAACAAGGTAGGACGAATTAAGATTACCAGGGGTCAACATTTAAAAATGATCCGGTCATGTTGAAAAGTAGCCACACATTTGTCCAACCATCAGGATCCCAAAAAGTTATAGTTTTGTACTATCTACAAACCCAAAGTTTGGAGTAAGTTAAAAACAGCAAAAAACAGGTCAAGGTTAAATATCAGTTGTACAAGGGTCAAATTTTAAGTTGGTCACCGATTTGAATGCAAAATGTTGCAAAATTTTGGTGGAGGTCTAGGAATTCAAATGCTTAGTTACCAACGTTAATGGGGAGAAACACGATGTCAAGCCCCATGAAAACAATGGACGTAGACCTTATTGCCCCCCCTACAATTGAAACTAAGCATTTTAGACATTCAAACTATTCCTTATTTAGCTCAACCAACTATGCACATATTTTTTATTCAAATCAGAGCAACTTTGAAATTTGACGCCCTTTACACTGAAAATGACCCTTTTGATTTGATTTTTTGTTGCTTTAGGCTTAATAACAAAACTTCAAAACTTTAGCTGTAGTTAGTACAAACTATAACCTTTTGGATCCTTAATTAATCAAAAAAATGTTGTAATACTTTTTCAACATGATTGAGGCTTTAAAAAATTTCGCTTCCCCCCGTGTAAACCTTGGTCCCCCCCCTGGCTATAGCTCCATGTCAGAGCAATGACTATCATGCATGTTTGGGTAGGCACTGGGTATAACACCTGATCGGCATAATAAGTGTCGCTTTTTCACCTTCATGATACCAAAATTTGCGTTGCCATTGATTACAATAAACTTAGAATCTAGTCTGATACAGGTAGCCAATGTACTAATAGGAGGTCAATAGTAGTGTTTGGCTTACTCGTAATTATGCAGGTAACGTTTTGATTTGCTAAATCATATGGTTTGGCATCTTTCGCCATTGCACAACCGTACCACCCACTAAATTGTGGTGGGCTTGCTCTCGGTTTTACAATTTAAGTTGAGCTATGTAAAATTCACAATGCGGTAATGGGAAGGTCATTTGAATTTTACACTAGCAATAGGGATGTGTAACTTTGTTTGCTGTGTTCCATCTGGAAATTCTCTCTATTCCCCAGCCACTCCCTCGTAATAATAGAACGTTCCCTAAATTATAAAGCCAAACCAAGTTTATCAGTAATTACCATTTCTTTTTACATGCATTTGTGTCTCCTTTTTTAATTGGCATGCATGTCATTCGCTCATTCCTTTTTAAAGGAACCTACTCACTGCAAAACATTTTTTCAAATTTATATTGTCATTTGAAAGACTAACCCAAAGTTTTTTTTGAATTTTTTTTTTTAGCCTGGGTAAATCAGTTTAGGTTTTAACACTGCTTTCCAATGATGCCCAGGGCAACTTGGGACATGCAGCCAAGGGGTTTCCCCTAACCACTCTTAATTAATTAAAAAAAAACTGATAGTGCCTTTTAAGCTGGTCTTTATGACAGCTCAAATTAGTGAAAATTAAAGTGTTGCAAAATTAAATAAAGGTCGGTTACTTATTTTTTACCCTACCATCACCACTACCACTCCTGTGGACTAAATACCCAGCAGGCAATAATCAGCACTCGCCGAATGCAAATGCGTACCGAGGCCGCATCCAGAGGGGGCAATTTCCACGTCGTTCTGCCAGAGGGGGCAAATTCGTAAAAATCGTCCCGGCAATTTGCTCCACTTAGTCTAGAATTTGACAAAATGCGCGATGCCCCAAATTTAGATTAAATTTGGTTGAAATTCCAAGAAAAAGCGGGGAATGAAATGCATATTTTTGGTCCATATCGCCCGCTTATGTTCGATCCCGAGGGGGCAACGTATCACCCCCTGCACCGCCTCCCCCTTTGGTACTCCACTGGGCGAATGCCAAACCGGCACTAATCGATACTCTGCCAACTAATGCTGCCTGGGCCTAGGCACTTTACCCTCTGTAGCTGTTTTACAGAAAAGATACTATTTCCAACCATCACACAGCCACCAGCATGAGTTCCCAGGTATAAATGTCCAACCGCACTTATCGGCAGTCAATATAAAATGAGGCCGGACCTCCTGCTGGAGGTAAAATATCCTGCCAGCCTCGCAGTCGGTACCCAATCCGGGCCCCCCCCTTTAACATGTCCAACCCGAATTTTTTTTTATGGAGGGGCATTTTTTTTTTTTTTAAGATTGGGGGAATTTTCTCCCAAATATGCCCCGGCCCTTCGCTGCATCATGGTGTATGTGCATGCCTGGGAAATTTTGGGTCACACAATAAGAAATTTACATAAAGTGTGAAGGTACGTACTTTTTCTTTTTTGGGGGAATGTTGCCATCTTGCTGTGAAATTTATTTTTACAGCCCTAGTTAGTATTGTTGGCTGATTAAATGCCCCTCCGGGGCATTTAGTGAAAAACGGACCAGTACTGATGGCATCTTTAGTCCAATTAATTGGAACTTCACCGATGTTTACATTACGTCTATGTTCAGTAGATGACATTTATAATTGTACATAGAAGGAGTCCATGCTCAGGAGGGGACTAATGCTCCTGGGTATTTACCCCTAACATTCCTGAGGAACCCTGAAAAGGATCCCGTAAGCTGATAATAGCTTTGCAAGTGTCATTTGTAATTATCCATTTGTACTTTTTGGAAACATCAACTTTCCATGTTTTGTGAAAACCACATTTGGCCACCCTACTTACATCTTTTAGTCAAGAAACACATTCAGTACTATTTACCCTAGATCATCCCCCTTGAGAATGCAGCTAGTCTATTAAGCTTATTTATTGCACAATTGTTTTAAAAAATCATCTTTTGCCAGGAACACCACTGTTGCGAGCTTCCCCGCTTCGCTCAAGAAGGGTGACAAACCCCCAAGCCACCCCCACCCCAGAAGCCATCCACACCAACTTTCCTAATAATTTCCCAATTTCACATTTGGATTCAGTAGGTTTTTTTTGTAAATACAGCTGTCTCAAAAAAAATGGTATAAATCAAAACCGATTTTTTCAATATTATATCTCACATAAGTAGGTTGTTTTGTATATCACATTCACGAAAAATATCAGTCTTTCCACTGATTTTTTTTGTTTCATCTCAATTGTTGTCTTTATTTCAATCTAGAGATAACTCCATTTTACCGCACACAAAAATCGAGTTTGTGCCACTTTCGGGTTGAGTGAAAACGGTCGACGAATTATTAAACATAAGTTTTCACGCTTGAACAGATATGAAATTCTTTAATAAAAAGAGGATTAACTTCATAAAGAACTCTAAAGATACAAAACAGTTACGAAATGGTGAAAGTTATGATCAGTAATTTCTGGCTCAATTTAACATAAATGAATAACATTCTGCAATACTTTGTTTGTTAGTAGAGAACACATGAGCGTCAGCCGGCGTACAGCAACCTGGATGAGAGAGTTTTTTAAGGTCTTGAAGTATCATGTCAAACGCAAATTTCTACCACCACTTGATACTTTGCTTCCAATCAATTGTTTATTGACTTTCAACAATTAGAAAATGGCACAAAGATATTGCGGTACTTTTAAAATAAACCCATTTTTTAGACTTTGAGTGTTTATTTTTGGTTGCAATTACCTTCCTTCTGGCATGGATTGTAACAGATTTAACAGATTTCCAATCTTGTAATAAATTCCAAATTCCATTTCATTGACGTGCAATAACTAATATATATTGTTTTGTTATTGTCTGAAAAGACTATTATTATAGTTACCTGATACAAGTTGACTATTCAACTTGTGTCGATAAACTAATCCTTTGGTTACTAAATTTAATCTGTGTTTTTTTGTTCTTTTTTGTCAAGTTGCAAGTCTTTTGTGAGCTCCAAGACAAGCTTGGCCATATCTGGGCGAAACATCGCCATGCAAAAAATTGGCACAAAAACGATTTTGGTATAAATCGCACAAATTGATTATATCTCTGGAGTGACAAAACAATGAGATGAAACAAACACCATTGGAAGCCTGGTCTTTTTCTTTATTTAATATTAGGATGTCAAGAACGAAACTGACTTATTTTGAATTTCATATTTTACCAATTTTTTTTTCTGATTTTACCCTTTTTTTTGAGACAGGCCTGTTTTCCCTCCAAGCAATTTTGTTTTTAACAAAATTGCAAGAGATTTACAGAAATTGAAATACTCAATGGCACATTATTAATCTTACAAATGAGTTAATTTAACAAATAACCTTACAACGTCAAGTACATGATCTAACATTTTGTTTTTTTTTAAAGGCCATTAACCCAAACTTGATATTTGTTGCAAACTAACTTACAATTTAAAATGGCTATCAACTCCTGCATAAGAATATTATTTCCACAAAGTGAATATGCACAAGGGTTCTGGCAAAATGCTTCCAGCTTCTGCGTTTGGTTAGAAGACCACAACACACCAGCCCTGGGCACTTCTTCGCCATGATCGCATTCTTGTCACATGGTCCAGGCCCCTTTCCTCTGAATGGGGCTGGACCCACCCCGGCATTCGTACATGCCCCATTCCATAGGCGTGCCCAAGAAATTTTATTGAGGAGGGCTGGGCTAAATATGTTCGAGCACCATGATAGCGCAGAGGCGGAGCGAAGCGGAAACGAGCGCGTAGCGGACTCACGGGTGGGATCCAGGGGCCCGCCTTAGGGCCCCTGGTGGGGTTCAGGGGAAACGTCGCCGGGGTGCTCAGTGTCGGATTAAGATTCAGCAGTGTCACAGCTGCTGCCAGGGCCCCCAAAATAATGCTCTCAGGGCCCCTCAGGACCCCCTAGTCGCACCATAAAGTGGCGACATTAATCGCTTCGCGACGCTAAGGGGCCCCACCTTAAGCTTCTGACAGGGCCCTTTTCCTAAATCCGCCACTGGGGGGTGATCCAGAGGCAGAGCCCCCTGACGCTCCTGAGGTTTTAGGGTTTTCACGACCTGAAAACGCCTTTCCTTGTCCTTGCGCACTTCTTTCAACACTTTTCATCGCATTTGCATGAAAAAAAATCAATAAATGTACCATTCTTTTTCTTCTTTCTCTTTTCTCCTTCTCCTTTTCCCTTCCCTTCCTCTTTTTTCTTTCTCCCTTCAATCTTTCTTCCCTCTCCGCTTTTTTTCTGAGAATTTGAGGGGCTTTAGCCCAAAATCCCCCCCCCCCGTACGCCAGTGATTGCCCCTTCAATTTGCTGTTTTTGGGGGATCAGAACTTTTAAAAAAAAAAAACAAAATGGGATAATAACATTTTTTAAACCTAAAATGGGGGATCAAATATGTTGATGTCTGAAGCTTTCAATCTTTTTCCCAATCCCCCACCAAAGTATTAATGAACCAGAACCTCCGTAGGCCTAAATGAGAAAATAGGTTTTCTCCTTTTGACATGTTGTTTGATTTTGACCAATGGTCAATGCTGTACATGTACACCTCACCCAGTCATGTCAGTACCCAAACATACAACATCGACAAAGTATGGCTCACCACATACTTTAGTGGTTATAGTTACTTACATACTACTTTCTTACTTTGACATCCAACGGAGTTTCGTTTTGTTCCGACAATGAGACCAAGAACATTCAACAAGCATCCAATACAAACAAGTCAAGTTTTCCGCCTCGGCTCTAGCTCGCTATCGACATGCAGTGAGGCTAGCCTAGCGCTAGCCGGTCGCTAGCCCAGCCCCATGCATGCGGCATATGCATGCCAATTTTACTCACATGCCACAGCTCACATGCTCATTGTCAAGGCCAAGTCCGACGCTAATTCAGTTTGCAGGATTTTTTTTTTTTCTTGTGAGAACAATCAGTCTAACTCATGTCCCGATTTGTGTACGTCCATCAAATAAGTTTATCGTGAAAATTCATGTTTGTTTACGTGCGAAAACAGCTGACTGGCCAGGTCAGTGATTCACACATACCAGCGCTAAAATCTGGCATCCATAAGCCCCCCGCCCCACTTACCATAAACAGGGCTGAACAGCGCCCTCCCCTAGATTCACATCGCACTAGACGCTTAACTAGCCGCGCAAACTAAACGCAACAAAAAGGTGGGCTTCAATTGGCTGTCCCAGTTCCTAGCCTCCCTGTTATTAGGCATGAAGGTTCTTGCCGCATTGCGTAGTTTCTTACTAACCTGATACGAGTGTCAAGACGCGCTCAGCGGGTATGATACGAGAAAAATAATCGGTCAGTAAATTACTACGATTATCCAATGAAAACAACGGATAAACTACTTGATGGTATGATACAGATTGGTTATTGGGCCACGTCCCATGGTCTATTTCGGGCGTTCTATCGGCCATTTCCGCTCGCTTTTTTACAAGCGAGTGTTAAATGGGGATGCCCGAATTAAGGATATGAATTTTTATTCCTTGACATAGAATTGGCATTCACTCCAAAACCCACCTGTAAGTTCGCGCCGATATTTTCAATCCGTTTTTTACGTGAGAGCTAACGTAATTTTTGTAAGCCCATAGGTACTGTGTAATAATATTGGTCGACCCAAAAAAGGCACATTTTCCTCATAAACATCCAAACCAAACCTCCTTTGGCTCTAAGATTTCACCGGGTAATGAGAAAAATAGCAGCTTTCCTCTGATACAAATGTTGACCACTTCCGTAAAATCTGGGCTTCTGGGACGAGGCTATTAAGCGTCGGGCCATCGAACCTTTAATAAAGAGCAGACCTAGCGACAAAATGTATATTTCGAAAACTTTCAAATGGTCTGACTTTGGCAAATACTGATCGAAAAAACCTGTGGCCGAGATACATTTTGTTTCCAGGGATGTAATATCATTATGTATGCAACTTAAAAAAATGAATGGAAGAACAAACAACAGTCAACCGATGTCACCATAGGCTTTAATCCCGGGGGGAGGGGGGGATTATATCCCCCCCAATATTTTGATGAGGGTGATGTCAATACCAATCAATCTCCCAATGTTGATGGCTCTGTTCATGTGTTTTTGACCAAATTAACGCTGCACATTTTACCGATAACTAGTTTAAAAATGGTAATATTTTTTTTACATTTACTGGATCATAGTTGATGCACGCTGAATTACAATTTATATTTAAGTATTTAGCTTCGAAATCGGCAAAAGTTTACCCGCGCTTTCGCGCCACACAGGTGAAGACCACTGCTAATAATGCATATTTTCAGCACATCCGTTTTCCTCTTAATTTTCGAGCAACCCTCCTCCACCCATGTCAACAACAAGAAATTTACGCCACTGGCGGTCACACAAATACTGCTATTTTTCTTTTCACAACTCAACTGACCTTCGAATGACGCGTTATGAAAAGTGTAAATCGATTTGGTCAAGGTACATTTTTGTTGATTTCGTGTTACCATCTTTGAAATTGTTTTGAATAGGAGTAAATCAGATAGATATATGTCTAAACTAAACTAGCATGCTAACATAGTCGGTGATGGTTGATACTTAAATGAAATTTGTCCTTTTCAACAAATAAAATGATACACATTTTTTTTTTTTAAATTTGGCTTTTTTTGTAAATAATATTATTGGAAACGGACAGCTCTGATTTCTCAGTTTCGCCCAAAGGTTAAAAGCATTTTCTTCTCTTCCTATCCATAGTTAAATTAACAGGAACGATACGAAACGGTCAGTCCACGAAATACCACAAAAATACTCAAATATTTGGCCCAATTCTTCTCTGTGTGATTGCCTAAGGTATCAATCAATATTGGCATTGTTATAGGCAAGGCCCAGGGAACCGAATGTGGCGTGTATTTTCCCATCTCTTCCCTCAGCGGGTGAAATGAACACAAAAAATTTCAGATTGACTCGTGTATATGGAGGCAAAAGACATAAACTTGATCTCTGTAACAGACGAAAGTAAAACTTATTTGGTATATTTTACATCATATTTGGTATCACAGAAAGCGTTTTGGACCCACTGCTTTTTGGCAACATAGTTCAAGTCCACATATCCTATCACATTTTTGGCTACGCTCTACTGCTGTTTCATTTGCCAGAAACTGCGGAAACGGTCAGTTCCACGATTTGTGTGGGGACACTACGCAAACATCTTAAAGCGACATAATGGTATAAAAAAAAAAAAAAAAAAAAAAAAAAAAAAAAAAAAAAACAAAAAAAAAAAAAAAAAAAAAAAACCGAAAAAAAAAAAAAAAACAGAGGAAAAGAAAAAAAAAAAAAAAAAAACCCCCCCCCCCCCCCCCACCCCCCCCCCCCCATATTTTTTACCCCCCCCCACCCCCCATACCCCCCCCCCCCACCCCCCCCCCGCCCCCACCCACCCTGCCTCCCCCCCCCCCCCCCGCCACCCCCCCCCCCCACCCCCCCCCCCCCCCCACCCCCCCCCCGCCCCCCCGCCCCCCTCCGCGCCCTCCCGCCCCCCCCCCCGCTGCCCCCCCCTCCCCCCCCGCCCCCCCCCCCCCCCCCCCCCTCCCCCCCCCCACCCCCCCGCCCCCCCCACCCCCCCCCCCGCCGACAGCCCCCCCCCCCTTCCCCCCCCTTATTTTTTTTCCCCCCCCCGCCGCCCCCCCACGCCCCCCCCCCCACCCCCCCGCACCCCCCCCCACCCCCCTCCCCCGCCCCCTCCCCCCCCCCCCCCAACCACACCCCCCCCACCCCCCCCCCCACCCCCCCCCACCTCCCCCCCCCCCCTCCCCCCCCCCCACCCGCCCCCCGCCCCCCCCCCCCCCCCCCGCCCCCACCCCGCCCCCCCACCACCCCCCCTCCCCACCGCCCCCCCTCATCGCCCCCCCTCCCCCCCTCCCTTTCCGCCCCCCGCCCCCACCCCCCCCCCCCCCCCCCGCCCCCCCCCTCCCCGTTCCCCCCCCGCCGACCCCCCCCCCCCCCCCCCCCCCCCCCCCCCCCCGCCCCTCCCCCCCCCCCCTCCCTCCCCCCCCCCCCCCCCTCCCCCCCCCCCCGCCCCCCCCCCCCTCCCCCCTCCCCCCCACCCCCCCCCCCCCCTTATTTTTTTTCCCCCCCCCGCCCCCCCCCCCCCCCCCGCCCCCCCCCCCCACCCCCCAATCCCACCCCCCCCACACCCCCCCCCCCCTCCCCCCCCCCCCTACCCCTCCCACCGCCCCCCGACCCCCCCCCCACCCCCATCCCGCCCGGCCCCCACCCCCCCCCCCCCCACCCCCCTCCCACCCCCCACCCCCCACCCCCCCCTCCCACCCTCACCCCCCCACCCCCCACCCCCCCCCCCCCCCCCCACCCCCCCCTCCACCCCCCCCCCATCCCCCCACCTCCCCCCCCCCCCCCCCCCCCCCCCCCCCCCCCCCCCCCCCTCCCGCCCTCCCCCCCTCCCGCCCCCCCCCCTCCCCCCCCTCCCCCCCCCCCTCCCCCCCCGCCCCCCCCCCCCTCCCCCCCCCCCCCCCCCCCCCCCCCCTCCCCCCCGCCACCCCCCCATCCCCCGCCCCCCCCCCCCCCCCCCCCCCCCCCCCCCCGCCCCCCACCCCCCCCCCCCCTCCCCACCCCCTCCCCGCCACCCCGCCCCCCCCCCCCCCCCCCCCCCCGACCCCCCACCCACGGAACCCCCCCCCCCCCCCCCCCCCCCCCCCCCCCCCCCCCCCCCCCCCCCACACTCCCCCCTCCCCCCGCCCCCCTCTCCCCACTACCCCCCCCCCCCCCCCCCCCCCCCCCTCCCCCCCCCCCCCGCCCCCCCCTCCCCCCCCACCCCCCCCCCCCCCCCCCCCGCCCGCCCCCCCCCCCCCCTTCTCCCCCCGCCCCCCCCCTTCCCACCGAACCAACCTCCCCCAACCGAGCCCCCACCTCCCCCCCCACCTCCCTCCCCCCCCTGCCCGCCCCCTCACCCCCCCCCCACACACCCCCCCCCCCCCCCCGCCCGCCCACCCCCCCCCCACCCTCGCCCACCCCCCCCCCCACGCCCCCCCCCCACCCCACCGCCCCCCCCCGCCCCCCTCCCCAACCCCACCCCCCCATCAACCACCCCCCGCCACTCACCCGCCTCCCCCCCCCCCGCCCACCACCACCACCCCCCCCCAACCCCCCCCACGGCCCACCGCCCCCCCCTCAACACCCCCCCCCCCTCACCCTTACCCCCCCCCACCCCCCCCCCCCCCCCCCCTCCCCCCCCCTCCACGCAGCTCCCCCCCCCCCCCCCCCCCCCCTCCCCCCCCCCCACCTCCCCCCTCCCCTCCCCCCCCCCCCCCCCCCCCCCACACCCCCCCCCCACACCCCCCCCCCCCCCCCCCCCCCCCGCCCCCCCCCCCCCTGCCTTTTCTTTTTTGTTTTTTTTTTTGTTTTTTTTCTATTTTATTTTTCCCCCCCTTTTTTTTTCCCCTTCTTTTTTCCTGTTTTTCCTTCTTACCTTTTTACCTTTTTCTTCTTCATTTTTTTGTTCCCTTTACCTTTTTCTTCCCCCCCCCCCCCGCGCCCAACCCCCCAGCACCCCCTCCCACCACGCTCCCCCCCCCCCCCCCACCCCCCCCCCCCCCACTCCTTTTTATTTTTTTTCCCCCCCCCGCCCCCCCCCCCCCCTCCCCTTCCCCCCCCCCCCTCCCCTCCCCCCTCCCCCCCCCCCCCGACCCCCCCCCCCCCCCCCTTCCCCCCCCTTAATTTTTTTACCCCCCCCCCCCTCCCCCTCCCCCCCCTTCTTTTTCCCCTCCCCCCCCAACCCACCCCCCCCCCCCCCGCCCCCCCTCCCCCCCCCCCCCCCCTCCGCCCCCCCCCGCCCCCCTCCCCCCCCCCCCCTCCCCCCCCCACCCCCACCCGCCCTCCCTACTCCCCCCCCCCACCCCCCCCCCCCCCCCCCCCCCCCCCCCCCCTCCACACTCCCCCCCCCCCTCCACCCCCCCCGCCACCCCCCCCCCCCCCCCCCCTCCCACCCCCTCCCCCCCCCCCGCCTCCCCCCCCCGACCCACCCCCTCCCGCCCCCCCCCCACCCCACCCCCCCACCCCCCCCCCCCCCCCCCCCCCCACCCCCCCTAAAAAAATACCCCCCCCCCCCCCCCCTTCCCCCCCCCGCCCCCCACCCCCCCCCCCCTTCCCCCCCCCCCCCCCCCCCTCCCCCCCCCCACCCACTCCCCCCCGACCCACCCACCACCCAATCAACCACAAAACCAACACCCCACCCCCCTACCCCCCACCCCCGCCCCTCACCCTCCCCCCCCCCCCCCCCCCCCCCCCCCCCCCCCCCCCTCCCCCCCCCCCCCCCCCCCCCCCGACCCCCCCCCCCCCCCCCCCGCCCCCCCCCCCTCCCCCCCCTTTTTCTCACACCTCCCCCCCCCACCCCCCCTATTCCCCCCCCCCCCCCCCCCCCCCCGCTAGCTCCCAACCCCCGCCCCCTCCCTTCCCCCCCCTCCCCATCCCCCCCCCCCCACCACTCCTCCCCCCCCCCCAATCCCCCCCCGCCCCCCCCCCCCCCCCCCCCGCCCCCCCCCCCCCCCCGCCCCGCCCCCCACCTGAGCTCCACCCACCCCCCCCCCCCCCCCCCCCCCCCCCCCCTCCCCCCCCCCCCCCCCCCCCCTGCCCCCCCCCCCCCCCAACCCCCCCCTCCCCCTCTTATTTTTTTTCTCCCCCCCCAACCCCCCCCCCTCCCCCCCCCCTCCCCCTCCCCCCCCCCCCCCCCCCCCCCCCCCCCCCCCCCCCCCGCCCCACCCCCACCCCCTCCCCCCCCCCCCCCCTCCCCCCCCCCCCCCCCCCCCCCCCCCCCCCCCCCCCCCCCGCCCCCCCCTCGCACCCCCCCCCCCCCACCCCACCCCCGCCCATCCGCTCCCGCCCCCCCCCCCCCCACCCCCCCCGCCCCCCCACCCCCCCCCCCCCCCCCTCCCCCCACCCCCCCCCCCCCCCCCCCCCCCCCCCCCGCCCTCCCCCCCCCAACTCCCCCCCCCCCCCCCCCCCCCCCCCCCCCCCCCTCCCCACCCCCCCCCGCCCCCCCCACGCCTCCCCCCCCCCCCCGCCCCCCCCCCCCCCCCCTCCCCCCCCATCACCCCCCCCCCTCCCCCCGCCCCCCCCGCCCCCCCGCACCCCCCCCCCCCCACCCCCCCCCCCCCCCCACTCCCTCCTGCCCCACCCACCCCCCCCCTCCCCTCCCCCCCGCCCCACTCACACACCCCCACCCCACCCCCCCCCGCCCCCCCCCGAAAAAAAATACCCCCCCCCACCCCCCCCCCCCCCCCCCACCCCCCCCCCTCCCCCCCCCCCCCCCCTCCCCCCACCACTCCCCCCCCCCCCCCGCTCCCCCCCACCCCCACCCCCCCCCCCCCCCCCCCCCCACCCCCCCCCCCCTCCCCACCCCCCCCCCCCCCCCCTTCCCCCCCCTTAATTTTTTTACCCCCCCCCACCCCCCCCCCCCCCCCCCCCCCCCCCCCTCCCCCCCTCCCCCCCCTCCCCCACATCCCCCCCCCCCCCCGTCCACCCCCCCCCCCCCACCTCCCCCCCCCCCCGGCAACCCCCCCACATCCGCTCCCCCCCCACTCGCCCGCCCCCCCACCCACCTCCCCCCACCAGCCCCCCCCCCCACCCCTCCGCCCGCCCCCCCCCTCCACTCCCCGCACCCCCTCCCCCCACCCCCCCCCCCCACCACATCCCCCCCTCCCCCGCTCACCCGCTCCCCCACCCCCCGCCCCCCCCCCCCACGCACCCCCCCCCCCCCCCCGCCCCACCCCCCCCCGCCCCCCCCCCCTCTCCCCCGTCCCCCACCCGCCCCGCCCCCCCCGACCCCCTCCCCCCCCCGCCCCACCCCCCCCCCGCCCCCCCCCCCCCCGCCCCCCCCCCCCCCCCCTCCGCCCCCCCACGCCCTCCTTCCCCTACCGCCCCCCCCACCCCCCGCCCCCCTCCACCTCCCCCCTCCCCGCCCCCCGCACACCCCCCCCCCCCCCCCACCCCCCCCGCCCCCCCCCCTCTCTCCCGCCCCACCCCCACACCTCCCCCCCCGCCCGCCCCCCCCACCCCACCCAACCAGCCGCACCCCACCCTGACCCTCCCCACCGCCGCCCCCACCAAAGCCCCACCCCCCCCCACCCCCCCAACCGCACCCCCCCCGCCCGCCCCCCCCCCCCCCCCTCACCCCCAACCGCCCCACCCGCCCCTCACACCCCCCCCTCCCCCCCCACCCCCCCACACCCCCACCCCCCCGCTCGCCCCCCCACCCCGCCGCCCCCCACCCCCCCACGTCAACAGACCCCTTCCCCCCCCCCCCCCCCCCCCCCCGCCCCGCCCCCCCCCCCCCCCACCCCCCACCCCCCCTACCCCCCCCCCCCCCCCCCCCCCCCCCCCCCCCCCCCTCCCCCCCCCCTCCCGCCCCCCCCCCCCGACCCCCCCCCCCCCCTCCCACCCCACCCCCACCCCCCCCCCCCCCTCCCCCCCCCCGCCCCCCCCCTCACCCGCCCCCACCCCCCCCCCGCCCCCCCGCCCCCCCCCCCCCCCCTCCCCCACACCCCCCCTTCTTTTTTTTCTTATTTTTTGTTCTCAATTCAAGACATAATGAAAGACCCTTACTGAAATCACTTCCACAAGTTTGAAAACAATTTTGGATGTTTACATTCTGTAAAAACAGAAAAGTTCCAGGGTGGGGTGGCAGTTCGTTGGCAATTTCTGGAAAAAGGAAGCTAACATTACTGCCAGCACTTATAGTGCTGTTGCAAGCACCACCATTTAGGAGAGAGCTACCGGGGCCGGAATAGTAACATTTGTCACAGAGCTAAAATTGACAGTAGGGATGTGGAGTTCATTAAAACAGGTTGAATGACAAATTAAAATGGGTGGCAATTTGCATACGACGCCATTTTCCAGATTGTAAGCCATCTTAAAAGCCAAAAACACCTAAGAAAAACATTTTTGTTGAAAAAAATGTTTTTTTTTCTGGGTCAAGAGTTTCAATAACTATTCCCAAACTATAAAATGTTGCATGTGCCGATATTTCCAAATGGCTGACATTTAATTGGCACAAAACCCTTGACTTTCTTATTATATAAAGCCTATGAAGATGATTGTGGTGGTCAAATTAAAGACTTTCTGGGTCAAGGAGTTCAAAAAACCTATTTAAAACTGTCAGTAAATATAAACGTAATGAAGTTTTCATACGTCAAACTATTTTTCCTCCCAAAATGGTCAACATACAAAAGGCAAATCCTTTATATACCTCATGCTATACAGCACCAGGATGACAGTGTTTTTTTTTTTTTGTTGGTTACAAGTGGATTTTTATAGGTCAATGGATTTCAACATCATATTCTCACAACTGTCAGATTAGAGTCGTGATCCATGTTATTCATGGACTACCATTGTGACACCCAACATGTGACACTCTATAATGTATTTTCAACACCCAAAACATATTCTGGAATGGCTGGGAACGTTTGATATTTAAGGGCCCGGTAATTATTTTAATAAAACCATTATTTGTTTGTTTCAGATATGTCAGGAGTAAAACAAATGGCCCCGAATTTCGAACAAATTAAATGGTCATAGTCATGTGCAATACCTATGGTAGTCAATTTTTGGGGTTTTCCTTCGTTCATAGGAGACATAAATAGGGGGGTGTGTTTTGCACACAAGTGGCCAGTATGAATTTTACTATATGAATTTTACCCCCATCCCAAAATATGGAGACCCCCTAACATAAAGCAACCTTCCCTCTAACCTTACAAAATAAATTCAATCATAACCCCCCTGTACAAACTACCCCCATAAAGATTTCCACTAAAAAAAATAGTTAAACACCTGCTAAAGAAACTGTAATTGTTAATTAGCCTGTGCTTTTCACTTGAGTAGTGTTGCAGTGAGCACAGTGAGTAGGGTGAGCTTTCTGTGTGAAACCAACTAATCAGGGGCGTCGACAAGTTGCAGCAAGCAGCTGTTTTGTTCCCCATATTGACTGATTTAAAGCTCCAAATTATTGACAAAAAATCACCAGTTTAAACCTCTTTGGATGAATTGTAATGTTATTACTTCGCTTTACTATAAAAAGCAAGTGTACATGACACTGTAAGTCTGTCCTGTCCCTTATCATCATATTCAGAGATTTATTGATATAAATGATTGGTGTGCAACCTAGTGTATTGGCAATTTGTATTTCTAAAAGCTTAGTAAGTATCTGATCAATCTGATCCTGTATTAAGTTAAACAAGGTCACGACGACGGCCAATGGTAGATGCCACTATGCAGGGATTTCATTTAGTGGTTTGATTTAATTCTTTAAGTTGTAAAAGAGTTAACTATGTTTACCTGGATCATGCTCAGACTCGCTATTCTTGGTAGCCCGATAATCATTTTGTCTATACCATGGTATTTGTATAGCTATTTTCTAACAAATACATTAAGCCAGCCAAGCTAACATTACTTATGCTATTCATTAGTTATCTTGAATACCTCACACTGCAATACTGGCAGCTCCATTGCTAATTCCTAAAAATAGATGTAATTTGAATTAGACTAATTTTAAAAACAAAAACATTCCACAAAAGCTAAAAGACATGTAACATTGGTGGGAAATAATATAAAATGTTCACACAAATTGGCTGGAATTGATAAAAATGTTTGAAATTTGGTAAAAATAAACAGTAATTCTGAAATCAGAATAAAAAGCCGGAATCTTGGTGAGTAGTCAGGTGTGATACTTGGAGGATACCTTGGCAATCAATGGATAATTCACATTGACAAAGCTTCCGAATTTGGAAACCCTATTTCAAAACTTTCAGAGGGTATGTACAGGGGGAGGTTAGACAGCGTCTGCTTTCAGTAAAATTGATTTTTCTAGTTTAATTAGGACGTCTCCATATTGTGAGCTGGGGGTTTCAATTTTTGAATTATCACCCCCCACTATCATAAAGCGCAGGTTAGGGAAGTTCTAAGGAGGAGTTACCGAGGAGTCTGGATTGGTATTAATTATCAAGCATCTGGTTGAATATATTTTAACACTTTTGCCGATTAAAGCCTGAATTGCAGTAAGTTACACTTTGGTATTTATTTAAAATATTGGCCTATCTTGGAAAAAAAGTGACAAATTGCACCAAAAATCACTTTATATTCATCCTCCAGTTTTTAGAATAGTCTTATTGAACTCCTTGACCAGAAAACACTCATTTGGACACCAAAATCATCTTCCTAGGTTATATAATAAGAAAACACGGTTGGTGTCGAGATGTCGGGCCATCTTGAACAAAAAGACGGTATAAATTTCCAAGACTCAGACAATTCTGGCATTTGTGATATTGAATCTCTGATCCCAGACAACATACATCCGACACTAAAAGTCCACCATTAGTAGTGCTATTACCTTTAAAATGGGCGGCCATTTTGCAAAAAGGCTGGTTTATGAAATTGCCATACTTTTATTTTTGTCATCACGTGTTTTCATGGAAGTACTACAAACCCAATGATCAATTTTTAGCTATGATTGCAAATGTTCTTATTCCGGCCATGGGTTGGTAGAAATCTAGGACCTTTTTCACCTGATGCTGCAGCACTTTTTTAAGAACTTGAAAAACATGCTGTCATCAGCTCACAACCATTTGCTATTGTATATGTGGTAATTCCGGCTAATTCACCTTTAACTTGCCAGATCAATATCTAAAAAGCCTATAAGTAAAATGGCCTGAATCCGGTCTGAATGCTTTGAATGTGTACAAAACATGCTAGATAACACTAGCGGAGAGGCCGAGCCTTGAAAAGTGCTCGAGTTTTCGAGTTACCCCTCACCACCGTACAACAAAACACAACACCTTTATTTGGAAGGATCAATATATAGATTTAAGAAAATGATGGTTGTGGTGGAAATATTTGGTGACAGGGTGGGATATGATTTCTATTGCCGGAACCGAAAAAATAAATTTGGCTGCAAGTTAAGCGGAAATATTTTATTTTATATTTTTTAAGGTAAAAATATTACAATTTATTGTTTATGGTATCCTTTTTGTTAGTGATATAGTTTATACATTGCATAAAGGGTTCAGGTAATACCAGTTGTGCTGAATTGGTTCCATTGTGTGATAAAAGGGATGCTTTTTTAAGGAAAAAAGGTGATTTGGGGCTAAAAATTCTAGACATTTTATATATTGTATAAAACAGAAATCTATAATATAAAGGTCCGAGTTGATAGTATTGCATGTGATTAAAAAAAAAAAATTTTTTTTTTTGTTTTTTTGCTAAGAAATAATAAATCTTGATCTTCTTTAAGTTTTTAGCTCAAAAACGTGATTTTTTGACCCAAAAAAACACCCCTGCCACCAAAAAGTAGTTTTTGACCACAACCATCCACTTTTTTAACAATTATTTATTATTTATCTTTCGAATAGTAAGTGGGGGTGCGTTTTGTTTGTACCGAGGGGAGGGAATTTTTTTGTCGAACAATTTTGCAGTCAACCGCTCTACTACACTGTAAATTCTGTCAGGGATGTCAACACCTTGGTTTTCTGTCCAGAAACCAATTGCCACGAACTGCCACCTTCCCCCTCTGGAACTCTCTCTGTTTTTACTGTTTTTAACAGAATGTAAACATCCAAATTGTTTTCAAACACTTGGGAAGTGATTTCAGTAAGGGTCCTGTCATTAATGTCTGATATTTTTGATACCAGTATGTCGCTTTAACAAATGGAATACAGTTTTGACAAACAACTGTTATTTAAGGAATATTAAATTTTGTGGTAGCTAGGCAAAGGACAAAACTCAGATTATATCTTGACTAATTTAAAGCATCTAATATTTGTACAAGTCCACTTAGAATGGTTTAAATTAAAGGGCCATTCGTGATCAGGTCCATTCTGTTTTATTCATTGTTCACTAGATATCCTTGAGAAACCTTATTCACACACATTTTAGCTGATCCGACTTTGCGGTTTTGTGTTATGAGCAAATGATCGTTTCCCACCCCCCGGTCCAAGGCCACTGTGCTATCAGTTTCTGTCGGTTACCAGACAGAAAATACAAAAATTTTTGTATTTTGTTTATTACTTCAGAATTTTCAGGTAAGATTTGGCACACATAGATTACTAATGTGAAGGTTCAAGATGAGTATGAAATCTCAACTTTTTTACGGTAAAGTCGGGGGGAGGGGACGAGGCTGGGATCACGAAATCCCTTTTAAGGTTTCATTTCGGAAAACTTCCAAAAGATTCGGCAGTGGCACTGAGCTTGGGATTACGCGATAAGAAATCAAGGAACTTTGCAGGCACAAAGCTTGACCTGCGGTCTGATGAACAAATGCAATAGTACAGGGTCCAAAAAAAAATGCAATCAGTAAGTTGGTACTAAAAATTTAAATTATTCTAAAAAATCGACATTTTGAGTTTATGTAGTGTTCGTAAAAGCCTATCCTTTTCTTCACATACTCCTCAAATTTCATCTGATTTGCTTCATGTTTTTGACAAACAAAGACGAGTACGTAAGCACGCCACAATTTAAGTCGTTTCCAAGGTGGACTATGAATACACCATCAAAAGGTGTAGAGACTTGTTTCATTTCTTCTCCTGTCTCTTATTCTTCGTTCATAAGTTAGTATACTGTCAACAAATTATTAACAGTTTAAAATAAAACCAGGGCGGTGCGGACAAGCTTTCATCATAGCGCAAAATGCCGCGAACAAGTCATTGGGACGAGCCTTGACAGGACCGAAAGTGGAAGTCACTGTGCGCGTTATAAATAGAGATCAGTGGTGGCCCAGGGGAATTCCCGTACACGAATCCGAGGCGATATAAATGCCCTTGCTTTAATCGGTGGGGCATAATTGTGCTGCAAAACTATCACAAACTTTTTTAAAGACCGGACATGAGAGGATTGCGACATACAAGTCAACGAATCATTCAACGGTGGTGCATAGGCTACGTGCCACTATGTACCTGGTACATGTCCGCAGCCCCGTCGGCAGCTATAAATTGCGATGACCTGCGATTGAACATGAGGCAAGCAAAGCCTCGTCAAATGATCCCGTTTGTAACGTATTCATACCAAAACTGATACTTACACTGGAGTTGATTCTTCAACTCCAACGGATTTTTTGTTTTGTGGGAGTGGAAAAATATTGATATATTAAACATATTTCATTAGAATATTTGTCAAGTTTTCGTGATACGTGCTAAAACTTGGGAAAGGGCCAAAAACAGACGCTATCTTGGCCCGCACCCCCCCTGAACAACCGATTTTGTGACAACTAAGGGGAAATGTCTTGTTCACAACGACCATAGAGGCCCGTATTCAAAATATGTTTAAAATCGTTATCTTTGAAGTAGAGAAGTGGCCAAGTAAGAATTCATTAAAATTATGAAAACGTGTAATTTTTTCAAAGTAATAGAGACTGTTAGTTTGTTAGTATAGAACGTATACATTTTCTTTGTATGACTAAAGGTGTGGCGTTTTTTTACATAATTCAAAACATTATGTTCCCCTATCTATCTCACTCTTTCAGAGATAAATGTTCGTTTAAACTAAACAGTTGTTTAACAATTTTGGAACTGCGGGCACAGTATAGTGGTTTGATGTACCTCACGTTTGATTTTCAGTGGTTACTTGTTGGTTGGTTGGTTTTTGTTGTTTTCTACAAATGGATCTACCAGAACAGGAAGGTCAGCAAAATCCAAAGATTTACTATTTTCTTTCATTGGATTTAATGCAGCTGGCCATTGTTATTGGTTGTAATTTAAAAAAAAATAGTACTCAATTGATAATCATTGTATAACAACTGATGGGAATGGTTGATACAATCCAAAGTAACTGTCAGTATTATTAATTAAGCGATAGCGTCGACTCAACTTTCAATGCGGTTAATTACTATGTCTTCGTTCCATCTGAACATTTGCCAGTTAAATAGCTCTCTAATGCTGTTATTAATTGTCCTCCAAGCCATAATTTCCATATGCATGGTTTCATAGAAACCGTGTTTCAAATTTGATGGAACAACGCTTATCTCGTCAAACAGCCCACTGTATCTCAAGCAATGTGCCAGCGTGTTTTTTTTTATCGATTCAAGCATTGATTTTACAATCAGATCTATTAAATCGTTAATACTCTATTCGACTCAATTATTTGTTTATACCGCCAGAAAGATAAGAAAGAAAAGCAATGAGAAGGAAAAAAGGAAACATAAAATTTAAGTTTAAAATAATTCAGCTCTATCTCCATGATAACTCATCGATCGACGCGCTATTCCACTCGCCTCAGTGAGTCTATTATAAGGCCAAAAAAAATTGTTGTTTTGGAGTAAAGTAACCCGCCCTACCCTAATTTTGAAAATCAAGCCCAGTACAAAAGTATACCTACCCTAAATTTGTTATTTGATTTTTCCAAAAATCGTATTTTTTCAAGTTGTTTTACCCTGATTTTTAACCGATTTTCTCAATATTTTTTGTATTTTTTTGTGTTCTGGTGTAATTTTGGCAACTTCTCTTTAAGATTTTCAATAATAAGAGTCAAAAGTATCAATATTATAAAATTACATTACAATATGGTGATGATTTGATGTAGTAATGCATTATTAAAAAAAAAAATTAAAAAAAAAAAAAAAATCCGCCCCGCCCTACCCTATTTTGCACTGGCCCCGTTACTCCAAACAACATTTGTTTTGGCCTAATTATGGAATTGCTTGATGGCGCTATCTCGAGACAGACAGCAGCGAAGAAATCCCTATTTAGATATTGTCATTGACACACGATTAACGAAATATTTAAGAAAATTAAGCGATATTATTCATACTTTTTAATCTTCAACATGTCCGATGAACCTATATTATTGTATTCTGTGATAACAAGATGAGATTTTAAGTAGTTATAATGATCTAATCATAAACGTTTATTATGAGAGAAGAAATATGAATTAGACAAAAATCATGCATTTGTCATTGCGCGGTATGTTATGAGCGTACGCGGAGTACTTATACGTTTACGTGCGATGTTGGATTGATTCATTTTATGGGCGGGTATGTGCATCTTTTCGTTAGAAATAGCCATGACAAAGGCCAATTCAGATTTTATATATAAAGAGCTCAGGGAGGAGCGGAAGATAGGAGAGAGATATAAGAGAGAGAGAGAAGAGAGAGAGATAGAGAGAGTAGAGATAGTAGAGATAAGAGAGAGAGGAGAGTGTATATAAGATAGAGGAGAGGAGAGATAAAGAAGAGAGAGAGAAAATTAGATATATATAATATATATATATAGATATAATATAGATAGTATAGATAATAGTTGTCTGAGATCATATAATTAGATAGATATCATACATAAGTGCAAAGTGCATAAGGGGGGTCCATTGTGGACTTAGGATCGTTCTTCGCGTTGCCGTGCCCTTTTTTTAAACGCTTAATTATTTTTGCCCAAGATTCTATTTGATTGCCTAAATGTCAGTTGCGTATATTTCGGTGTGGCAAGACTTCCATATATACCCCCCTCTCATATATTTACATGCTACATAAAATTTAATTATTTTAGCTGTTTATTCCGTTTTTGCTCAAACAAGGCCAAAATTAAAATAAAGAATATGTATGTAAATATAGACGAGGGGACGTTACCTATGGAAGTCTTCCTTTGGTGCTAACAAATCAAAAATACGGCATGGTGTTTTATACTAATTATCATAAATAAGCTGTTGGGTAAACAAAATTTCAAAGCCGGCCATGGTTTTTGTTTATAACTCATTCGCAGAAATATTCATTTTGGTGGCGCTATTTAAAATTTGTTTTGGCCCTTAAATCGTGTTGGAGTATGTTTGGAAATTTTTATTTCAGCGATGTAGTTGTTTATGTCATACTATTATGAACGAAATTTTATGGAAAAAGTCCTTGGGAACTGATTTTATTTCTTTTCCTTGTTTTGTGGTCGTGTTGATGTACCCCATCAATGACCAAAGTTTTGGTACAAATTACCAACAGCAAAGTGGTTTTCAGAGGTGTGGTCCACTTGGACCGCCTTGTGCACCAATGGGAGTCCAGAAGAGATGCGTGATCGTGTAATCAGGGAGTTGCGTAACCACTTCTGATAGCGAATAGTAAATAAAAGTGGCAATCGACAAAGTTTGCAACAATAACACCTACCTGTAGCATTTTCACACGGTGACTTCTCGAAAACTCCCATACTCTACAAGTATCGCACTGTCAACCGTCGAGATGTCTTGAACAAGGAAACTGATTTGCTTGTGGGGTACCATACAGTTGTGAGGTTCACACCAAGCAACACGTCGACCTTTTCCAATAGAAGATGTGTGACATTGTTCACAATAGGTTTTGTAAAAGCCGCGATTAGCTACTGGTTTATTATCAAAGAAGTTCTATATAGATAGAGAGGTTAAAGCGTTACGTCATCTTTAGAAATCATCGTCTCGCATGATTTGCCAACCACAAAGAAAACATAGAGTACCAACATAAAAAGCAATGGCTGCCTCCGCTTCTTCCACCATTACTGTGGGTGCTTGCTTTGTATATACACTAATCGGTAGTGATGCAAATGTGTGTTAGAGGTTGGCCAGGTGTATAATAGTAGTGCACGGGATCATTGTGCTCAGATACTTTTTTCCAGTGCAATGCGCCGCCTTTAGGTTGAAAAGATGGATTAATTGAGGCGTTTATTTAAATCAAGACACTGACGTGTCATTTCATTCGTTGTGTGGCAGGGTAGACAAAATTTAAACACCCAATAGCACCCAACATCCAAACAAACTGATATTTTGGCCCCGGGGGGTCCACTTGTATTCAAGGTGGATATCATGCTCGTGTACAAAAACGCGTAATAGGGTCGTTTTTTGAGATCAGGCGATGTACGCTCGTACATTGTTTAGGGTATCAAAAAAATGCGTCAAAAAATTCCAAATAAGGGTATGCTTTTCACGTCGAAAAATAAGTGGTATAGGTATGATTAATGTTTTTAAAA
This sequence comes from Ophioderma brevispina, assembly GCA_023653785.1. NCBI lineage: Eukaryota > Metazoa > Echinodermata > Ophiuroidea > Amphilepidida > Ophiodermatidae > Ophioderma > Ophioderma brevispina. The sequence goes on along the minus strand of JAMKCH010019073.1, from coordinate 14,975 downwards.
AAAAAAATTACATTGAAATGCTGGAAAATAGTGGGGATTGTTCCCGATATTCTTCTGATTTCACATGGTAGATTTCTCGGTGATTTTAACCGTTTTCAGCCTTATTTCAGCTTATTTTCTATGTCGTTGCCGTCTCCTACTATAATCCTTACGAGTTCATTTCATTTTCGCTATTGTTCTGACACTAAGAATAATCGTTTAGATGTGCGTAGGAATTATGGTCTGTCTCTAAGGAGATCAATCAAAATACGGTCATGGATATTTTAGTCCGGGTTTTACTTAGTTAAATGAAATGGCTTAATATGCAGGACAAAAACCATCAATTACTACACCCGATAGCACCCATTCATTTCAAGAAAGGAGGGACAACAATTGCAATGTAAGGGATTGAATTTTAAACATAATAGCTGTAGATAATGGGCAAATTGACGCTTTTACATAAAAAGTGAAAATAAAAAACTTCAGTGAGATCATGTGTAAATTTTCCTTATCAGGACAGTTCAATAAGAACCTCTAGCCTGTAAGTGGTAAAGGTACCAATTTATAAAACGTTCTCGTTTAGGTTAGCAAAATTAGTCCAAATACTTGTTTAGGGTGTATTTTTTAAAAAACAGTCATGCAAAATTACTTGTTTAGGGGTTTAAAATTAAACCAAAACACTTGTTAAGGGTCGCAAAAACCAAGCCCAAAAGTACTTTTTTAGGGTAGCACCATCCACACCCCTACAGTTCGCTGATTGTGTTTTTCTTGCCAAGTGCAATACGTGCTTAGGTACGTTTTGGGAGGCCATACACAGCATGATTCCACCCTTGGAATACAAGGTCCCCCCGGATTTTTTGCCGGATTGTTTGTATCGATTTAACATTATGTGTGTATACAACACCCAACTAATAATTATTCGTGCAATATCAAATGTCAGCGCCCAGACGGACGACTGGTTTTGATGGGCGTTCACCCCTTGTTTATTATTATTAATTCTCTTTGTGAGCGATGTTTCCAAGTGAAATGCCCAACACCTTATTGTCTGTTTCGGGTCCTTTCAATTTTAACAAGCGGTCACAGGTTATACTTCCACTCGCTCACTGTAGATCAATATCAAACCGTAACGCAACACCTATGACGTCACGCATTGTTTGTCCGCTCCATTATTTTGCACGAATGTAGAGTAAGCCCATAACCCTCCTTCGTAATGTACAAATTGGAGTTTTTGTTAAAGTCTCATTCGTAACATTTACGAATGGAGTGTTATTGTTCAACTCTACATTCGTACAAAACAATGGAACAACAAACTCATGAGGTTATAGGTTGTCTTTTAAGAAGAAAATCAAGAAGATTAAAGGTATTACGAAAATCAATTCTTGCATAATTATTAATTGGTTACTATTAATTACACTCACAAGAAAATCCCATTTAGACCTCTACAAAATCTGTCAAATTTAACTAAAAAGGGCTGTTTCAAATTCATTTAAATTGACATTTGGGCGTATGAGCCAGAGTGGATATTTTTATCTTTTGTTTTTATTGTTGTAAGTTTTATTTCTAAGTCTTTTTTGTATTTATTTTGTTGTCGTTTATTACTTTAATCTCGCGCATGTTTTTTAAAATTGTTCATTTCACTTTGCGTATTTAATTTGCGTACATACTTATACGTGAACATCTAATCCTAAGTAAATATTTTAACTTCATATCATCTTTTTGTTTATCTTAATTTTGTTTTGGGTTGTGTACATGTTTTATGTTTGTTTATTTGATTTTTTTTTTATTAGGCCTAAGGACTGCTCAACCACCAATTCAACCTTTTGAGTTTGATCTCGAGTTTATTGGTTAACGTTTATAGACTTTACTTACATGCTTGAAGGTCTCTTTTAATTGTAAGAGTAAAACGATTTAAAATCACGAAGTGGAATCATACTCCGTGGCAAGTATTAAGATATAAACAGTGGGAAACTAACACTGTAAATCAAACTGTTTATAGATTTGTGCATGTTTAAAACACACGTTTTAGGTTAATCAGTTACACCACAAACTATAATAGGAAGTTAATCTAAAACCGTGGTCAATATTTATGCGGGGGAGTGGCAAGGAGGATTTCTTTTTTTAGGCCCCAAAAAAAAATCGCGTTTCCCTTCGCTTCCGTTAAAAAAAAATTCACATTTTCCTTGATAATAGGTGATTTTACTATAAAAAAGTCCATGCTCCTATCTCTCCTTTTTTTCATACTCCCCTTTTGATTACTTTTTTTTTCCCGTATTCCCCTCAACTCCTTTATTCCCCTAGCGTAAATGACATCTCCCTACTTTTTAAAGAGACACTGGCACATTTGAAAGTAGTGGCCCTAAGATTTTTCAATATCATATTTTTGAGGGTTGTAAAGCTTTTATATACATTAGCGCTCACCTGAAATGTTAAGACCAACTCACGTCCTTATGGGTAAACAGAACGATTTTATAATAATGTCGCCGGCGACATTAATTCAGCAGACGACCGGAAAAAATTTGGCGCGTTGTAACACAAGAAAACGCGCGCCGTATGCATGTTTTCCCACGGCATGCACCCTCCTGTTTGACCGGGTCTGTGATCTTTGTGGTTTTTAATCTCAAGGGTACGAGCTATAATATTCATTGTAATACACACATTTATTGACTAAAGTTATGGAAAAACGTAAAAGTAGCATTACAAAGGACATCGCCGTATAAGGAAAATAGGATGCCCTCTATAGTTTCATGAGAAAACGATGAACTTGAAAGTTTTGCATAATAAAGCGACATGTTCTCAAAGTTTACCTTTGCTGTTTTCAAAAAATCCACTTTACCATAAAATCCCCAAAAGTCGGTTTTATGTAAAGTTATAATACAGCTTCAATGGAATTAAATTTTTCCTTTGAAGCCTTTCCCCCCAAGAACCAAAAAGCCGCGTTGCAGATTTGCGCTATATTATGAAGAAACATAATGTGCTGGCGTTGGTTCTTGGGGTGGGAAAACCTTCATTTTTGCATTTTTGTTTTCTGGGGGGCCGGAACACTAAATGGAATTGCCAAAACAACAACGAACTTTTTACTTACAAAACAATACATATCAACTCTATAGATAGACATGCTAATCTTAACCAAGGGCTCTGTAGTAGCCTTGGATGAGCACATGTTAACAACACATGAACTTGCACGTCCTGGGTATCATAATCATACTCTTAAAATACCGGGGATGTATTTGTTTCAATACAAGGGTTGCAATGAAATCTAGTGAAAACTGCGCCATGGGAATGATATAGCTATAGTGTAGTTACTTGCTCATGATATAAATAGCGCAGTAATTTGGGCCATTGGGTTGTATTCCAGAGTTCTGCTTGGTGTGTAAGACGGTTATAGAATACCAATCTTAGACAGCATACGCTAATAGGTTACTTTGGGTATTGTTATAAAGGGCCGCCTTCATGTGTAGCCTATTTGTAGCTGATAAGGACCAAAAAGAAGGTCTATCTATAGGCCGGGTCAACTTACCAAATTCCCATGAAAAGGGCAGCTATGCAAATCTTCCTGTTTCTTCATTAAGGAATAAATGGTCATTGAAATGGAGCATGACTTGGCTTGCTTTTTTCAGAGAGAATGCCCTGAAGTTCTCAGATTTTTCTCATTTTTCTTTGATACACGTGTGTTTTGGGGATTTAAAAAACACCTTGCGACATGAGAAAGTAGTGTTCAAACACCAACTCAAAATTGCTGGTGAATATAAAAACTATATGAGTATAGAGGGCCTCCTTCTCTCCTTATCGGGCGATTGTCCTTTCCTTACTATACCTTTTAAAAGTACCAATGATACAAAACTTAGATGGTTCTATTTTAGAATTGCTTCATTAGGCTTCTTGGGGGTAAAATCTTTCTTGTTTATGAATGTATTAAAAAGATTCAGAGTATGTACCTTTGGTAATAAGGAGGAGGAAAAACATTAATTCACCTTTTGTGTGAATCGTGGTGTACCACCTCCTTCTGGAATAAGAGATAGCCAAAGTGGTGGAAGGATATTCTCAATATTAATATTATTATTGATAAAGGATGTGCTTGTTTGAATAAGGGATGTTAAATTAATTCAACAGATCTTAATCGATTATTAATTGGTCGCTTTCATATTTATAAAATGAAAATGATGAAGAGTGGCATCCAAATTTTGTGCTCTTTCGAGATGATGTAAAAAAGCTATTATATTTATGAGAACTATATCTTCACCAAGAATTAGTCAAGGCTCCGAAACGTTTAACAGACAATGGATACCTATCCGGCTTATTTGTTTTGAAAGTTGGGTTGTTAACCTAACTGTGTAATTTTTGCTCTCAAAATGAAATTATGTCTTGTCTTCTGTTGTCTTGTATGATTACAATGTGAATAAATTGTTTTTCCTATGTCGGGGAAAAAAATTCCTGGTGTCTTTAACTCTTATAACGTCCCTATCTGTTTTGAGTATGTTGTTAGTTTATGTGTAAAAATGTATCCTATTTCTTCCAATGGCCAGGCCTATCATTTGAGAGCCAAATTGAAGAATCTAATATTTTGTGAAAATGTGCCAGTGCCACTTACATCGTTCTTTGAAATAGGACATAATGCCAAATGGTTATAATGACAAAAATTTGAATGTGTATGTTCTATCCATTAGGCCTAAATGTTGAACTTCTCTTTAAAGGCTTGACTCAGATTTACTAGAGGAGGGCGCCATCATTTTTTAAACAAATCGTCGTATTTATGCATATAATATTGCTCTGTCCGTATACTAATCACTGTGTGGAAATGCTACGCTCGAATCGAAGGCCTTAATATAGAAAATCACAACTTTGTTATAAAATTCCGGATCCGGGCATTTTTTTGTTTTACACAGTATCTTATGGACGTAATATGTACATAAATGTTTACTGCATGAAATCTAAACAGTTGGATTAATCTCAAACTTTGGGAATTGAGCAATTTTTGGTGACTATCTTGTTCTAGTTGGACTATTTTTATTATTACACAAAAAAATATATTTTGAAATCTCGAATCAGCTTAAGTGTTCACCTCATATACCTTCAGTGTTAGGACTGTTTTAAAATTTAGAGTTGTTTAATTTAGGTAATAAAAAAAATGGGATTTAAGCGTAAAATGTAGGAACAGAGAGTATTCGGCTTGAACAATGATTTACTGATGGAACTTCGCATGTGAATATAACAACCAAGTTATGAAATTGATAGACATACCTTTCTAACATTCGTTCCGTTTAAGCAGATTTATCAGTATTATCAGCAGGGAGGTTATATTATTCCCACTAGTTTCAGGTATCTCGGTGTTTACGGTGATTTCCATTTGCTTACTCGCTCGTTCAATAAACACTGAATACGTATAAATCCCAGACTCTCCTGATTTGGTTGCGTCGATTCTGATGCAGTGTTTTAGCTCCTATAGTTTTAGTAGGACCAAGACATGACGTATAATTTGGAGAAGTAAATATTTCATCTTTTTGATCCCAGTTTCGGGCACAAAATCAATGATTATATCCCATTATCGTTTTCTGTGTTTCACTGGCAAGTTCATGGGTTTAACTTGTAAATAAGATCACAACGGCATTGAGGCTGGGAGAGTAAATATTCCATTATATAAATCAGTTCGGTCAAATCAATAATCCTATCCAAAGTGTTGTATTCTCTGTTTCACCGGCAAGTTAGACATGGTGTTTAACTTGTAACCAAAAGTGCCCACGAAAACGTTGTACGTGTAATTCAGAGGCTCGAATTTCACACTGACCATAAATGAGTGAGCAAGAAGCCTACACTGCGTTGAACTATTATCTCACTAACGATGAATTTAGTCATGCAAAATTTAGGGACATTGTTTTAAAGCCTAAAACGAAAATTATACACAATACTTCTTAAGGACCCTTGACACTTTCTTATGATTCATCTCTATTGGTTTGTTATGCATTTATATTATATATATTATAGTATAGATATATATAATATATATATATAGATATATATATATATATAAGATATATAGATATATAAATAATACGCCCCATTTTTTTGGAATTTGGAAAAGTTGTTGACAGGGAAATGCCAAATGAAGGTTTCTATGGTGATCTCATAAGTATAAGGCATACTTATAGACGATAGAATCGTGCTCTCACTGCAATATATGCAGAACTGTGCACTACTAGAGTGTTCAAACGTCACACCACAATAGTCATAGAACTACTTTGGATAGCCATATTGAAAATTTCAAAGTGTAAAAGTATTGAGGTGTATGTCTTTGAAACATTACAAACTCGTTATCTGGTTTTGTTGTTTACAACCTGCTTAAAATTCAAGAAGGGCCGGTATATTTTGAATATATGACAAGTGCAGGTTTTTAAAGATCTTAAAAGGCAACCATACGTGGCCTCCCTTTTGATTGTAAAATGTGAACACACTAGAAATGTTATATATGAGCTCCTACTGGGTATAGGGCCAAATTTATGCCATGATCGCAAATTACATTGATGAGTTATAGTCAATTGAATGATTACGGGGTATATTGCATTTCTGTCTGAGTGGACAGATTGGATGATTGGTAATGTGGGCTCAAATCAATCAAACGGACCCGTCTAGTAGATTCCTAGTGTTTTAAAACCGGATTTATGCAGCATAAAAATTTGGCCATTTTAACTAATTTGAGTGGTAGCGGCCCTATGGATTCAAGAGAAAAAGCCCAGCGCACGACGAAAATTTTTACATTCCGAATTATTGGCGTAGGTCTCATAAACTAAAAATTGACGATTAGAAACAAAAAAACTGTGAGACATTTCCACCATGCGCCACAATGCCTACTGACTTATAAATTATCAAATCGTCAACTCGGATTACGGTTTCCGTTTTGTATTGCTGTATCTTGATTTATTCTTGGGTTTAGCCACTCTTGAATTGAGGGCGTGCCGATGATATCGCCGGGTCCATATGTCATCTTTAGCAGTAACAGTCGCCGCCATTAGTTGCGGCGAGAACGCTGATCTGTAAAGACCTGATGTGGCATTTGTTTGTTTGTGGCGCCCCGTGGTGTAAGGAGCGAGTCTGGGAAAACACTGACGGGGAGGGAAAAAGCTCCTATACTTGCATGGGGAAAATTTGTATATTTGGCTTTGTAACTTTTTTAAATAAATAATTTTAAAATTGCCATCAGCTGCGTATTGTGACCAGGAGTTCATTTCCCGACCAGACAACAAAAGTTTGATGTCGTAAAACCATTCAAACATGCAGGGGGGCCGGCGGGCCGGCCTTATTAATTAGGACTCACTGAGGCGTAGTGAATAGCGCGTCGATCATGAGTTATCATGTAGATAGAGCTAATTAATTTTAAACTTCTTTAAAAAAAATTTTCCTTTTTTCCTTCTCATTGATTTCTTTTCTTTCTTTGGGCGGATAAAAAAATTAATTGAGTCGAAATAGAGTATTAAACGATTTAATAGACTGTCCTGATTGTAAATCAATGATTGAATCGATTAAAAAAAACCGCTTGCCATTTTAATTGCTTGAGATACAATTGGCTGTTGACGAGATAAGCGTTGTCATCATTGAACCCGGTTCGATGAAACCATTTGCATATGGAAATATGCTTGGAGGACAATTAATAACATATTAGAGAGCTATTTAGACTTGCAAATGTTTCAGATGGAACGAAGACATAGTAATTAACCGCATTAAAAGTTGAGTGAACGCTTCGCTTAATTAATAATAATGACAGTTTACTTTGGATTGTATACAATTCCCATAAGTTGTTATACAATTGATATCAATTGGAGTACTAGTTTTTTTAAATGACATAAAATGGCCAATGATTAAATAACAATGAAAGAAAATAGTATCTTTGGATGTTGCTGACTTCCTAGTTCTGGTATGATCCATTGAAGAAAACAACAACAACAACCAACCAACCAACAAGTAACCACTGAAAATCAAAACTTGAGGTACATCAAACACTATAACTATGGCCCGCAGTTCCAAAAAGGTGTTAAACAAACGGTTAGTTAAAGAACATTTATTTCTGAGAGTGAGATAGGGGAATAAGGGTTGGAATTATGGTAATATAATATAAAAGCATCAAATTAGTCATACCAAAAGAAATGTTTAACGTTCTATACTAACAAACAACATAAATCTATATTAACTTTGAAAAAATAAAAAATTACACGTTTCATAATTTTAATGAATTCTTACTTGACCACTTCTCTACTTCAAAGAGATAAACGATGTTAAACAGATTTTTGGATACGCGCCTTCTGTCGTATGTGAACAAAGAACCATTCCCTATTTTGTCACAAAAGATCGGTTGTTGTGTTCGGGGGGGGCCGACCAAGCATTAGAGTCGTTTTGCCGTTCCCATAGGTTTAGCACGTAATCACGAAAAACTTGCCAAAATATTTAAAGTCGAAAAAGATGTTAATATCAATATTTTTCCACTCAAGATCCGTTGGAGTTGAAGAATCAACTCCAGTGTTGTAAGTATTTTTTTTTGTAGGAATAACGTTACAAAGGGATCACTTTGAACGAGGCTTGCTTGACTTCATGTTCAATCGCAGGGTCATCACTATTTATAGCTGCGGCCGGGGCCTGCGGACCATGTACCAGGTAGCCTATGCACTGGGCCATGCCCACCGTGGAATGGATTCTTTGACTTGCATGTAAAGCAATCCTCTCATGTCCGTCTTTACAAAATTTGAATGATATTTTTGCAGTACAATTATGCACGCTGACTAAAGCAAGGCAATTTTAGATCGGCCGCGACTCGTACGGGAATTCCCACTGGCCCAGGCGGTGAAGGTCATTATCTCATCAATTCGGTCAACAGCGCCCATTCTTGACAGGCAACCCAATTTTGTTTATTCGCCGCGCATTATCAATTAAGCTGCTAAAGAGAGCGCGTGGCTCTTCAACGCTATTATTAAACTCCACGCGAGTACGACTTCAACGCTTTTCCGCAATCTCCTGGCGTTGTAACCGCCCTACTACATGCTTGCTCGTGCATTGATTGTAGAACAATAACATACAGCATCTATTTACGGCGGTGCGGAAAGTGTGTAGTCGTGTCACACAGAATCCGAAAAATATTATACCAAATTCGTACTGCGCGAGAGATGACGTTATCAGTCCTCATAGCTACTGCATGCAACTGCAACTAAATCTCAAATCTCTCCGGAAAACGAACGGGTTCTATGGATATTTTGCATCAGAGGGTCCGTTCTATTTTTTGTTTTAAATATGTCGCGTAATTGGGTACTGAACCTTATAGAACCTAGCGAAGCAAACTGAACGTTTTGTCGGGTAACTTCGGTGCTCGCAAACAGGAAAAAGTGAACACGCACTCGCTACGGCCGCGACCCTTTTCCCACATGCATTTCCGATATTATTCCCTTCTTGAGAATTTCAAACGCTGGTGTCAATTTACGTTTTCAATTTTAAGAAACAGGCTATACGTACTTACCGTATCCGCCGGTAGCATCTATTCAAGTCCAATTTGCAGTCTGACTTTTTGTGATTTTGAGCCCTGTCAGAAAATTAGTGGAGAATGGTGCATTTGGGACTATTTAATATCATGTTCATCTGATATCGATGAGTTTGTCCCCATCATTTATAAGATTTTAGAAGATTGAGGCTTGTAACAAATCTGGATGGTGATCATTCAAACTCTAGGCATGCCAGTATTGGGAGATAGACGTTGTTGTAGTTTTGTTGAATGTCAGAGTCCACTGGGGTTCAATTGAGTCCAGTCCAGCAGGTCTGAGTCTTCGGCGAATCCGAGTCCATGCATGGGGCCCTGAGGTTCGGGTCCATGGGACCGATCCGAGTCCACCGATCATGAGTCCAAGTCTGAGTCACTCGACTCGGCAATTGAGTCCGGACGAGTCCTGCTGGTCTAAACTCCACATCGTAGTACGTCACGCCCCGCGTCACGCGTCAAATCTTCAACCGATTGCGTCCAAATCGTGTCATACAGGCTTAGAAGAAACACTTGAGCGGAATGTTCAAGACAACCAGATGTCATGTTCACAAAGGAAATGTTAAGACCGAAAACAATACAGTGGGTATCTACACAGGGACCAGATCCGCATCAATGTAATGTGAGTACTTCAAGATCCGATGTTTTGTTTGAACGTGCGTTGGACTTCTGCACGATCACATTTTCCTGCCATTACAGCATGATTGTTTCGACAAATCAAATCAATCGCGTAAGTGCGTGCACTTCAGTGCGTAATGGAATCGCGCCGTTATTAGGCGTGTCACTGTGTGATGCAATAGAAACCGCGTTAGAAGCGTGTTCCTATCCACACTCCCTATATTTCAATCTCAAGTTTGAGGGTGACGTCCACTGTGCGAGTTAGGTTTTGCACCCTAGAATGCCGCGCTGCCTTTTCCCTGCAACCCCACGTGAATCAGGCAGCACAAATCGGGAAAAAATTGCCTAAATTGAATTCAGAGTCACTCATCGCGCCTTACACCCTCATTGACTAGAACCGAACAGAGTATACGCTGTGGGCTGTTAGCATAGTACAACGGAGTCATACTGGACATTTCGGGCATGTCAAGACGAGCATTATCATCTTTGGCATTTCACATTACGAATCACCCTCATTCTAGTATAACAACATTACATCAGTCCAAATCGTGTAGCACGAATCCCACAAGAATATCTCCAAAATCCTAGCCAAATATTTTATTTCATCGAATAAACAGAAATTGCAGGGAGATAAAAAACAAGTACAAGTAGGTGCAAGATAAATACTGCGGCCATTATGGTTATTTTTCTTATTGTAATGACTTCCGACGCAGCACTGCGTCGACAAGCCTATACACTTTATACAGTTCTGATTGCTACGGCTTTCAATGCATTATGGCCTTTACGTCGTGCCGACCACCAAGGTCAAAAAACGACGTAAGGTTCCCTGTACTATGCTGTTACATTGTTGGCAGTACCCGATACCTCCTATGTATTAATACACCACTGCCACTGGCCACATTGATCGCGCTCTCATGCTCGTGTAGATCTCATCATCATCATGATGAATGATGACATAGCCCCAGGAAGTGATGTGTGAGCATATAGGAATTTTTTTGACAGAAACAACATGTATCATGGGTAATTGTACTACTTTGACTATAAAGTAGCCATGTTTACAAGCACGACAATACACACTACTTATCATCAAAATCATCAGTGCATTCGAAGCTAGCCCATCCTTGCTTCCAATAGAATTGCACCTACCGGCTCGCAATGGGGGACGAGCTTAACTAGAACCACGCACAACGCCTGCGCGAACCGGGAATTTCAAAATACCGGAAGTGGGGCTTTAGAAACGTAAACACAGTGCGAAAAGCAACCGAGTTACCGACAAAATCTTTAAAGTTACTATTTTTTCAAGCACGATCGCACTACAATGTTTGTGAAAACATAAAGGTATATGTTATGGCTGTTGGCACACGTTTTTTTAATTCTGCGTGATTGTTTGGAGAGAAAAATCATGAGTAATTTTGTACACATGTACAGCCGAAAAATACACCGAAAAAACGTAAATTTTTCATAATGAAAATTGAGCCGAATATAGCCACATCTCGCCCATTTTGATATTCTAGGATTAAAATGGTTACTTGCAATTGTGAATATTGTACTTTACAAAATCCTGATGCCCCGGTGGTCTCCATTTTGTAAAAAGAAGTTCTGGACCAAAATCTGACAATGGGTGATCTGCCAGATAGAGCAAATGTCCAGTATCGTCAGTACTGCAGTCTATAGCTGATATGTGGTTGCACATGTGTGCTATCTAGACTGCTGATGAATTTGAGCTAGTTGAATTAAGTTATGGGTTTAAAATGTTCGGATTTTTCTCATTTCCTTTGTCAGTCTTTCTCACTCTGCCAGAACAGTAAGTAACCTTATTTTATTGCCCATGAGCATGAATAACCTTGGTGCTAGATAGCATAGTTAATCAGAACTATATACCTGCATGACCTTTATTTTGTGTTTGGAACTTAAAACCATATTCAATCTCAAGTTTGAAGGTGACTGTCTATACTTGGGCTGCCGTTATGGGCCGGGGTCCCCCTTTTTTGAAGTCCGTCAACCCCCCAAATCTGCGTATGGCCCCATGGACCCCAACCCTTTTCCTATAGTAACTGGTCCTCGGCTTTTCCCTTAAAGAGACATTAGGACATTTCCCATAAATCGCCCCCCTTTTTTAAAAGTTAAACCCTGTTTTTTTTCATATTTGGAATGCTTATCATGTATTAGATCACACCTGAGTTAATAAGCCGAATGGCCGTCTTTATTTATGAAGATGATGATTTAGCTATTTCTTGTCGTGCATGACGGAAATTCAAAGCATGTTTTTTCTATAGGCCTAGGGGTCATTACGATAGCAGGCAAGTTTCACAACAAGGTTTGTGTTTTCTTTGTAGCTTGTTTTAGAGAGAAATTTTTAGCCTCAAAAAAAAATCTCCTACTGTCACTTAAAATTTCCCCCTGACTTTTTTTTTGATAAAAATGAGATAGAATCAGTATTGCCCCCCACCCTCGATAGACACCCAGGGCATAAAGTTAACTGCTTGGCACTATATACTGTTAAACCCATTCTGCACATTTGTTAAAGCCAATCTTAGCACATTTTTTGAAGGCGCCCCCAATTTTTCAAAAATTTGGGATTTAACGGTTGCATTGGTAAACTGGCTAGTAAACTAACCGGTGGAAATGGTTAAGCTCGAAAATGTTGTGTGTCCACAAACCGAAGGAATTTTGTACTAGAATAATATTATCGGGGATCCCCGAGAATAATTCAAACGGCTGCTGAAAAACGGCATTCCAAGGTGAAAAGCCGGGAAATAGCGCCATGTACGTGTCTACGTCGTCCATTAGTCGTTTTAATAGTTCGGGCAATTAAAGTTAGAGGTTATTTTCTCGGGTGGCACGCTTTTCATCATGACGGACATAAACGAGCATTTCCAGGCTCTGCCGTTACGTCCAATTCAGGGATCCCCCCAATTTTTTAATTACAAAATCCACTTATTTGTGATAAATACGCATTTTGTAGCAATTTTCGTTCGCAGTTATAGTTTCTAGACAATTACCAACATAACTGTGAAACAATATCAAATTTAGACATTGGGGTCGCTCTTCAAAAAAATGTGCCAATATGCTTTAAAAGGCTGACTCAGAGAATTCCAGATGAGACGCACTCAATTTTCAAAACAAATTGAGTTTGTGTACATAATGTTTGTCCATGCACTAATCACTGTGTGAAATAAATGAACTCATATTGAAGTCTTTTTTATAAAAAATAACAAAATTCCAGATCCGCGACGTATTTTGTTGATAAACGGTATACTATAGAAAAAAAAAAAAAAAAAAAAAAAAAAAAAAAAAAACAAAAAAAAAAAAAAAAAAAAAAAACAAAAAAAAACACTGATTATACTGTGTATAAATGTTTATGCATGAAACCGGAAATTATTCATCACTTACCTTGGAATTAAAGCATTATAGGTAAAGTATCTTTATTTCTAGATGACTGTTTTCAAGTATACACAACAAAAATTATATTTTGAAATCTATAAACAGCCTTTAAAGTACATAATTAGCACATTTTGAAGTGCTAAATTTTCAAATTTGATATTTTTGCACAGCTATGTTGGTAATTGTATAGAAAACTTCACCTGCGAAGAGAATGATTAAAATGATATTATCATAAAATGAGCGATTTTTGTACTTTAGAATGGGATCCTAGTTGTACTTAATGGCAAGAGCTGGAAATGCTAAGTTATGTACGTCATGATGAAAATAGTGCACCTCAAGAAAAGAACTCTAATTGGACTGCCTGGAAAACATAAAACAACTAAGTTACAGATGAGCGGTAGATCGTACATGGCACTATTTCACGGGCTATTTCATATGGAAGGTGTTCCAGCAGCGTTTGAATTATTATCGGGGATCCCGATATTAATTATTATATTACAAAAATTCCTTCGTGTGCGACACATAGACATTATAGAGCTTAACCATTCAAGGTAATAGTTTACTGGCCATTTACCAATGCAAAGATGGCCGTGTAAAAATCTCAATTTTTTTTTTTTTAAAATTGGGGGGCGTATTCACAAAAATGTGCTATTATTGCTTTAAGGAGGATTCTAATTCCTAATGAGTAAAATCTGCATTCATGTGGAATTGTTGTGTCAAATGTCACATGTCAAATTGCGGGTGGGAACCGTTTTAATAATAATCAGCTTTTATAAGAGTGCTTATCACCATAAGCAGCCTTGAAGTGCTGTTGCCTATTACCGTAACCACTCTGGTGTAAGCCCACCCCCTTAAATGGAAAATTTCCCAAAAAGAGCGATGGGCTTATACCGGGTAGGCTTGAACTTGGAAAAAAATCAATTAGCAATGTGTTTAACACTTGTTACAACCTGTACGTTAATTCTTTATTTATTTTTTACATATTTTATGTGACATGAAGCATATGATATGGAGTAAATTATTTATTTTCAATGCACCACCTAGATAGACTAGGTTGGTGCTGACTGCTGGGGTCCGGCCACTGTTGCAATGAAACCACTGCCATGTTATGTGTTCTGAATGCCAAAATTACACCTGGGCCTATACCCTGTATGCTAGTTCTACATTTCTTTGAAAATGGGGGTGGGCTTAAGCGAAGGTGGGTTATAACGCGAGTGGTACGGTTTATATTCTTATGCTGCCAGCAAGAAATAGTCACTACCATTTTTGCTTCATCTAGTGCAAGTGGCCAATTGCACAGTAATTATAGCTACAGTAAGATGGGGGTATTTTCCCCCAATTGTTTCTTGCCGCCCTCCACCCACCCCGACAGATTTTTGGCAAAAAATCAGCGATTCGGGGCTACAAATCACCAAATTTGGGCAAAACCAGCATTTGGGACAAACTTGGTTAAAATATTTGGCCCACAAAATATCACTTTTCCCAAAAA